>JPJU01000855.1:0-22164 GCA_000750735.1 Pseudogymnoascus sp. VKM F-4246
AGGTTGAGGGCTTACGACAGCTTCTTGCTCTTTCTCCAGTTGAAGGTGTATATCCGCCGCCGTGAGTGGGCGAGGGTGTCTCAGCGGGCCCGGCCCAGTTCCAACCCCCGTGTTGTCCGCGGGGAAAGTAGGAAACGCGGTCGTGGCCTGCGCGCCGGCGGTGGGTTGAGAGGCAGCCATAAACGCGTTTGTGTTCGAAGGCAAGATATTGGGGACAGGTGGTGAGAGGGGAGCGGTGGGCGGCGAGGCCATTTGCTGCGACGCACGGCGAGACGACGGGGTTCCTGTAACGCGGGGTGAGTGTTGAGAGATTGGGCGCGGCGAGGGGGGGACGGAGTTGAGGTCTGGCGCCATGATTGTTTCTCGTTTGGTTGGGGGAGGAATCAACGGGCGCTTTTTGACGGCAGAGGTGGTCTCGGTTAGAACATCTTCTGGGAGGAGGTGAAGCTGTGAATAAACAGTAGATTGTTGGATCTAGGGGTCGCAATGCCCGTACTCACTTATGCATTGTACTGGTTAGCCTCGCTTGGGCCGAAGATCACGTGAATTGGTTGCATTTGTACTTCGAGCTTGTACCTTGGGGGATTGCTGGTTGGTTCGAAAACCGTTATGACGTAGTGGGGGTCTTGTGTCATGGTGGGGTATATGAGAGGAAAGACTTGATATGATTCTTACCCACCATTTATATATTCCGATCCCTCTGAATACTGCAATCCATTCATCCTACTACAATTACCAAAAATCCCAAAGTGAGTTCGGTTTTCCTCCTTCAGCTTTGACCTCCAACTAACTATTAACTGAAGCATACGCCCTATTTACCTCACACACACCATCAAAACCTCAAACACACAAAATGTCTTCCCAAAACCAAGGCCGTGAATCTCCCCCAATGGAGAAGCAAACCGATGCCCAGAAGGCCGCTCCTTCCTCGGGACAGGGTGTCAGCGACAAGCCCAACACTGAACAATCCGCAAAGGACCAGCTCAAGGTATGTTTGATACGAAGCATTCATTCTGGTATAATAGCTGACAATTGCAAACCAGAATCTTCAATCCAACCCAAGAGGCGTGATGGAGGATCATTTGGAAGAGCAATTCAAGAAGACTATGCCTCAGAACAAAGATTAGCGGGTTCAAGCATAGACTGTAGTAATAGTTATGATGAAAATATGAACATTACGTAGCCTCTTGAAGCTATAGTTGCAAGGATTATACATCTCTAGGGTGACAATATACAATGCAATCCATCAAAACATGCACATAAACCGATACAGTATAATTCAATTGGCCAAAGTGCTTTCATTCGACTACCTAACGCAATTCCAAGTCACCTTAAAATAAGTGCTTTCTGCGAGTCCAAGTCCCAAAATTAAAATCAATATCCCCCCTTGCTCAGCAAAACTAACAAAATTCTTGTAGCGTCATAAACTCGATTTAATAATCAATCCATTTGCGGCGGGCTGCGGTGTTCGATTTACTGCTTGGTGGTAGAGTCGAGCGGCTGGATCTTCGTGCTGTCGAGCGGCGCCGTCTGTGACGTAGCAGCATCGTGCGCAGAGGCAGCTAGGGAGATCCAGTCAGTACCATCAAGGGTAGAGTTTCCACAGATATGAAATCCAACCTGAGAGTCCAAACATATGAAATCCGGCCCGAGTGTCCAGACATATGAAATCCAATCCCTAAGACCTTCCACATCCACTACAGGCACACTTGCCCTCAGCACACTGGCAATTCTTGGAATCGCCACCGCAGTTGCAGGTTGTCTTAGCAGCGCTCGTGGCTGCGGTCTTCGATTTCTTTGCGCAGGAAGCGCAGGCACACTGGCCGACTTCGCAGGAGCAGACCTCGTTGTCGCCGCCGCAATTGCAGGTGGTCTTATCGGTGCCTGGCACTGCTTTCTTTGCCGCACCGGACTTCGCGCATCCGGCACAGCCGCAGGATCCAGGGGCACAGGTGCATACAGAAGAATCAGAGCCACACTTACAAGTCGTGGTGCCGGCTTCCTCTTTCTTGAGGTCGGCAAGACGGCGGGCCTCGCGGTGGATATCCTCGACCTGCTTCTGGGTAGACGAGTAGAACTGGACGACCTTCTGGCCGGTTGGCGTCTCGGCGGCCTTCTCGTAGTACGAAGCTAAGCTGTGGAAGAGTCCCTGGGCCTTGGTGGAGATTCCGTAGGACTGGTCCGCGGACTTGGCCTTCTCGGTGGCCTTGTACTTGCTGTCGAGGTTCTGGAGAGTCTGGAGGAAGCGGTTGGAGATACCGTGCTTCTGGTCAAGGTCGAGCGCACGCTGGGAAGCCTGGTCGCCGATAACGTATCCATGGGCAAGGTACTCGGCGATGATGCGGGAGCGGGGCTTCTCCTCCTGGGTAATCTCGTCGCTGTCCTTCTCGCGGTGGGAATCCTCGAACTCCTTAGCTCCCTCGGCACCGGTCACGGAGACTTGGGTCTTTCCAAGCTGGGTGTTGTCCAGGAGAAGTGCGGTCTTGGCTGCGGTCTCCTTCTCGAACACGACTTCTGCGCTCTGGGTGTCCGCGCCGGGGGTGATCTCCAGGGACTTGATCTTTCCACAGAATGAAAAGAAGCTCGTGAAATATTAGCTTGGGAACTCATGCGACGTCAGGAATTGAAAACTTACTCAGTAACCTCCTTCTTCGAGGTAGCACTCGAGATGTTCTTAACGTAAACAGTGTTGGCCGACATATTGGCGTTGGTGAATATAGTCTTGTGGTTTGTTTGAATGTCTTATGATTTGAGATACCAGTGGTTTTTTCAGTGTATCTAAGAGTGTAATGTTTGCAAGAAGATGGGATGGCAACAGAGATTCTTTTTGTACTTGGGAAAGGTGACGAATATATCGGGCAGAGCCAAGTCACTGGTCGCGCCCGCCACTGTAGCTGGTTCTGGATGCAGTGGGCGGGGTGGTGAGGGGTTGTGGTGACGTCAGCCAAAATTTCAAGTACGTCGCTTCTGGACTACACTGTGGCTTAGCTCCTCGAAAATGTTAGATCGACATGTGCGCGGCGATTGCGTCCGAAGCACAGGTCTTGGCAATTTAAGCATTCTCTAGTCATATTATGGTACAGTGTGAACAACTTATATATTAAGTTGATATGCCTAATTCTAGTAGCCAAGTAGGATAAGCCTATATTCTATAGCACGTAGGCTACAGAGGATGATGATCCTGGAAAATCGCCCTTGATGGAGCCACGGACGGACTCAACAAATGAGGACGCGGGTGAGGACGCGTTCGACATTTGCCTCAAGTGAGATGGTCTCTCTGGCGCTGTCGTAGTTGGAGAATGCGGAGGGAACTCCTGGTTAAGAAGCTCTGGGGTCGGTTCCTCAACATGATGTCGGAATGTGGGTACTGCAGATGGGAGCGTAGGTGGAACTGTAGTTGTCGCTTCATCGCCATGGGATGGGTTATCCGATGAAGATGTAGACGGTGCTGCTTGTCCTCGGTCGACATCCTTCCCCTTATCATTCTTGTTCGCAGCGGCCTCTCGCGCAATAAAAGAGCTCCCGCTGTTTCCCCGCCTCCGTCCCACACCAGGCAGGACCAGGCTCAATGCGCTCCCACTTAAACTGGTGGCGCCGCTGCCATATACTCCTTTCTTGGCAGCCTTCTCTGCTTTCTTATCTGCCTTCTCTCTCTTCTTGGCATCTTTCTTGGCCTCCTTAGCGGCCTCCTTCTCCTCTTTCCGCTTTCGCTCCTCTTCCGCCACAAGACTAAGACGAATAGCTTCCATCATCATCATCTCTTCCAGATCTTCCACCCGTGATCTCCTGCGCCTTGCGCCAGGCTCAGCTTGCGCCTCACGCTGCCTCTGGGCCTGCTGCTCTGCTAAGGTCGAGAATGCCGCCAATCGAGATGCAGTGTCAGGTCCCTGGTCGGTTGGAGTACCCGTACTACTATCCGCTGGACTACCGCGGCTACGGAAACGGCTTGAGAAGCCGAAGCTCCTGCTTTCTGAACCGCCGCTCCCCATCATATAAGCAGCTGTATGAAGAGCGGTGGCCGCGGCTGATCTCCGCGCAGCATGGTTTCTGGCATTTGCCAGTTTCGTCGCCCAGTCCGGTCTTACTTTGTCCGTCGTAATGACAGTAACATCGCTAGCTGATACCGAGGTCGTCCTTCGTCGTCCAGCGATTGGTTTAAGTGAAGGGCTGACTGCGGAATTTAGAGACGATGAAGAAGACATCGCAGAGCCATAACTTGTGGGCCCTAAGTTTGCATATGCCAAACCCCGCCTGAACGGCGGAGCTTCATATGTTACCCCAAATTCTGCCTGTTGGCAATAGGGACAATTGGCAGGTTCTGAAACCAAAGTCTCTGGGTTCTCTTGAGAAGGAGGCGGAGGAGGCGAAGGGTTTGAGGAATCGTTATGCTCGTGCTCCGGGGGATGAGGGTCCGGTCGCTTAATTTGTACGAAGCACTCGGAGCAGATGGGCTGGTCGCAGCACCGAGTCTTGTTTAGATATGGTGGATAGTATATGAAGCAGATGGGACACTCCGTGGCATCTTTGTAAAGGAATGCTTCCATACGCAAGCCGTTGACATACGGATCGACGGGAAGTTGGACTTCGCGAGGAACTATATCGCTTTGAGGTGGGTTTTTCGACGTTAAGGATGCGAGTGTCTTCGACCGAGGGCGGAACGGCGACGACGCTTGCAAATGAGGCGGTTGGTTGGGGACTGGAGATGACGGTGAGGCTGGGAAAGCTGAGTTTTGTGGCGACAGGTGGGAGGAATTATCTGAGGCGTATGAATCAGATCTTCCCGCGATAGGTACGGTGAGGTTATTAATGTTGTTGGTCGAAGCACGAGGTGATTCTAAAGTTGGAGGTCTCTCAAGCTCCGGTGGTATTTCATCCGCAGCCGGTATAGAAAGGCCCTTTGCGGCGGCAACGAGCTGATGCTCGGTCCATTCATGCTGGAAGTCGTTGAGGCCGTACCAAAATGGTGCTATGCGTCGCTCAATCTAAAAGTGAAGGGTTAGCAATTGAAGTTGGATGCCGTATGCGGGCAGGTTTACCATAAATTGCCTCACAATCGGCTTGCTGAAGTCCTCAGTGCCCGTATAGACTCCTTGCGTGACCAAGTATCCCCCGTCGACATGCTCTTCCTTCATACTCCTCGCCCGCTCCTTCTCTCTTGCCACCCTTTCCCTCTCTAACCTCCTCGCCTCTCTCTCCTGCTTTGTTTCCTTGCGCACCTCTGGTCCATCAACGGTATGTGTGGTGGACCCTATTCCCAGGAAAGACAGGTCATGGCGGCTTCCCCGAGTGCCTCGTGCGGCATACGGGTTTGTCGGTGGGTTCCCTGACCCTGCTTCCCGTGACGAACTCGCATCGTGATGGCGGCTGTGATATCCAACTGCAGAGGAAGGTCTCTGCTCTTTTGTTGCGCTGTTCCCCATGGAGGATGTACAGCTGCGGGGACCACCTCGCGACCGGAAGATGGTCAGACAATAGACGGTGGGGATCGGAGGGGTATTGTATGATAAGGTTGGAAGAGATTACACCGATGCCGAATTTTCCGGTGAGGTATATAAAAGAGGTGTGTCGTTCGGGGACGGCGGGTTGAACGGCAGGTGCAGTCAGAAAGTATTGATGTCGTGAGACGGTCGGTATTGGATTGCGAGGTTGGAGTGGGTGAGTGAGTGAATGGAGGTAAGAGTAGTGAGTTGATTAGTAGCGGAGTGCAGTAGTAGTAGCGGGCTGCATTCGCTTGGTCTTGGGTCTTATCCGTAGGGAAATCCGGTTGCCGGAGTGGTTGGAGGTGTTTAGTGGTGGTGGTGGATGGATGGATGGATGGATGGGGTGGGCAGTGGAGTCCAGTCAGCTCCGGCCGGTCTGGGCTGAACTTTGGATCTGGTTGGCCGTGGTGCTTGATTGTTTGATTGTGTGGTTCTTGGATCCAGCAGGCTGTGGCGCGATTGCAGTAAGTTCAGGTACTGGACTAGACTGTATTGTGTACTGTGCGTTCAGGAAGTCAGTCAGTAACAGCTCATAGTCACGGCTTCTTTCTCTTCGTTCTCTTCTTCCTTCCTTTCTCTCTCTTCTTTCTTTCCGTGACATACAGAAGAATGTGGCGATGGGGGAAGAGAGAGTACTGTACTGTACTGTACTCTACTCTTTACTCGTACGTACATATGAACCCCACCTGCCAGCGCAAGTGAACGGGGTATTGTCCCGCGCGTGGCGCAAGTGTGGAGAGAAGAAGTGGGTTGGATAAGGATAACACGGCTTATCCCATGTGATTTATGGTGATCTTGTGGTTTCTCGTTGATTTATTTGCCATTTAATGCTCGGCTTTGTTCTTTCAAAGAATATAATTCATTTTTGAGTTGAGAGATTCTTCACACTCGTCAGGGGAGGGCTATTTCTTATTTTTTTGCTTTGTGCCCCCCTTATGTACCGGACATTACATCGACTAGAACAGTACCAAAGAAAAGATTCTTTCCTTAGTTACGACAAAGGGTAACGCACCCAAACCAGCGCCATAAAGTCACACGAGAGAGCTAAATGCGAAGGATTAGCTAAGCAAGGCACCGTTTCACCAAATCATCTCTATCTAAATGCCGTCGGCTCTCTTGGTAGATCTTGGGCCTAACCTTGAGAAATTTTATTGGTCAAGGGGCATTTTTCATGCCATGAACTCATCCTGAATCATCAACAATGTACTGTCGCATACGTGAACGAGCCAACACCTTCTCGGGGTATCGACTCTTTAAGCAACAATTGCGTGGTACGTCTCTCCAGGCAGTATTTAGCCAGAATATGCGGGATTAGATCACGCTACAGAAAGATACAACACTTTTATATACGAAACATTCAGGATACCACTCTGTTAATAGAAATAATACGGAAAACCATGCACAATTACGAGTATTTCAGCCTCCTATATGCAGGGGTCTCATTTTGAGATATTTACAATATATGTTGTAAATATCTCTCAATGAGGTATTTGTTGCTTCTTTTTTGTCGCTCACTATGACGTCTAATTCTGTAATTCCTGTCTCTCATACTGGGATTTCCGAACAGTAATTGGCCCAACTACTTCAAAAGAAGAATAGGAATGTGAACAACAGGCTGTATTCACAGCAACTACAAGTAAAATAAAATATAGATAATTTAGGTACCTAAAATTACCATTATCGGCCCTCGGGGATGGAGGTTCTTCGAATTTTGGGTGATAGGAGTATGAAATTACTTATGATTCAAATAATAAATATCAAATATCCAAGAAACAAACCCATAAAAAATATAATACACAGCAAAAATAAACAACACGCCAATAACAAATGTTTTTTAACAAATGTTCCATGTAGTTGATAGATAGGTTTACAATAATATCTCTTGAGGCTGGATCGGCTCTGGACCTCTGGCGAGGTCGGCCGCGCCAAGCCGCGGTCAATCCCTTTTCCACGGCGGCAAATCCCGTGCCGAGCAAAAAGTTCCTGGGAGATCTTTAACTCCGACTCCCTTCACGGCCTCACGAACCCTCCCACGCATCCAAGGACCGCCATTCCTGCGCCCCTACATCTCATCATGGTAAGATACCCTCACTTCCACCCCCATGAACCCACTCACCAAACCACCCCCCCTTTAACCCGCTCTGTCATCCGCCCCCGTCCCCGTCCCCTCGAGCTCTAGCTAACCACTCCCAACCCCAACAGGCGCACCGCATAATCACCCAAGTCGTGATAACCGGCACGCGCGTCCTCGGTCGCGCCTTCACCGAAGCCTACAAGCAAGCCGCCGCCTCCTCCAACTACCAAAAAGCGCAGGCAAAGGCCAACGGCGGCGCCGGCGGCCCCGGCTTCGCCCACAGCGGCCTCACCCTCGAAGAAGCCTGCAAGATCCTCAACGTCAAGCCGCCGCAGGGCGGCAAGACAGACATGGAGGACGTGACGAGCCGCTTCAAGAAGCTCTTCGACGTCAACGATCCGAAGAAGGGAGGCAGTTTCTATCTGCAGAGTAAGGTGCTCCGGGCGCGCGAGCGCATCGAGAGCGAGGTGCGGAAGGCGGAGGAGGCGGAGAGTAGGGAGGAGGAATTGAAGGCGGGCTGGAAACCGAAGGTATTCAAGGACAGGTAGTTGGTGTGCTTGGGTGGACGGCGTTAACGCTGAATTTAGAGCTGAGAATCGTGTGAATTACTGCTCTTTATGCGGCAGGGGGGGCGCGGGAACAGAGAGAAATCGACACCTTTTACGATGATAATCGAGGATGGATCGGTCACCACTACCGCGACGCCCACTTTGACGGCTGGGAGAGCAACAGCAAATCTTCACTCTGTATTGGACATAGCAACGGCGTTTTGGGCTTGGGGATTTGAGAGAGGAGAAAGGGGAAGAAGAAGGAAGGGGTTGTTGAGCTTGTAAATGTACGATATATTAAAGAAATGGGGAGCATTGGGAGAGGGGGAGGGAGCTTTTTAGAACGTTGAAAACCACGGGCACAAAGTTGTTAAAATTATTATATGTAAGAACAAAGTTTGATTCATTGCAGAAAAATTCATCTAAAAGACAAGTTATGCATCTCCGAATATGTGAATCGTTTTTCACCTCAAAAGCCAGCAAATGTATCCTCCTATCCATTGGCACACACCAGTTAACATCCTGGGAAAACGCCAAACATGCATATAAGTATTAAATTTTTGAGTCCGAAGACCCGAAAGAGGTCGGTCATATAAGTGGTGGAAACAGACACCCCAACCATCGAAACCAACAAAGCGTGATCCGGGAGGTAAAATGACGAAGACGAGAATTGTGTTATATATTTTGCGTGGCACAGCTTATTTACCAGCCGGTGCAGTGAGGATGGAAAACTGACCGCCAGCACCGGCGAAGTTCAGCTTCTTGCCGCGGACGGCAGTGTTGTCGATGAGTGTGGCAATGTCGACATCATCGTCGGTGCCCTGGCCAGTCTGGTAGTTGGCGCTGAAGCCCCAGCTGTAAGCCTTGCCATCAGTGTCGACGGCGAAGGAGTTGTCACCGCCAGCAGCGACAGTAGCAGCCTTGATACCTGGGACAACAACTGGAACTGTAACCATGCGAGGGTTCTCGCGCTCATCAAAGGTGATGTTCTCCTTGGGGACCTTGGAGATATCGACACCAAGCTGGCCACCATCAGAACGGCCCCATGCGAGAAGTTGACCGTTATCAGTGCACGCAATGGAGTGGTGACCTCCACCGGTGATCTCCTTGATCTTGTAGGATCCGAGCTCGGAGACGACAGTTGGCTTTGGGATCACAGCGTTGTCCTCGCCAGCACCCTCGACAATACCACACTCGCCAAAGTTGTTAAGGCCCCAGGCCCACACGCGGCCATCCTTGCCAACAGCGAAGCTGTGGTATGCGCCAGTGGCAACCTGTTCAATCTTGCCACGAGGAAGGCCGAACTCGCGGGGAATGAGACCACCAGTGCGAGTGCGCTCCACGACTCTGCGACCAAGCTGGTTTTGCTGGCCACTGCCCCAGGCCCAAACGTTGTTCTTGGAATCAAGAGCAAGGATGTGGTTGGCACCGGCGGACAGGCTAGTGATCTTCTTCAGCTCTGGGATCTTCATCGGGGTGCTTTGGACCATGATCTCGGGCGTGAATCCAAGAATACCATCGTTGCTCTGGGAAATTGTCAGCATCTGAGAAAAGTATATGGGGTTAGGAAGCTTACTCTGAATGTGCCCCAGCCCCAGACAGAGCCATCGGCAGTGACGGCGAATGTAGCGCTGTCACTTGCGCAAACTTGAGTAAACACAATGCCCGCTGGGAAATGCTTTGGGTCAACGGCCTCAGGTGTGCTTTCGCGTGGGTTCATGGCATCCTCATCGTCGGAATCAGAGCCGCTGTCGCTCTTGTCGTCCATGTCCTTGAGACCACCCTCCCACTTAGTATCGCGGCCCAGTGCACCCTGATCATTGACACCCCAAGTGAGGATCTTGTTGTCGTGGGTCAAGGCAGCGCAGTGCATACCTCCAACCGAAATCTGAACGATGCCGACCTTCGAGGCGGACAGGTTCTCATTGAGACGGGGACGCTTGACATCGATGGGCTTCTTGTTGTCGATCGTCTTGCTGCCGAGGCCAAGTTCTCCTGAAGTGCCTTCACCGAATACATAGACATCAAGCTTCTGAGTAGGGGCCTTGTTGATGGTTGGGCCAAACTTGACGACCTTTGGTGCTGCTGGCTTTGCGGCGGCCTTTGGCTTTGGCGCAGCCTTAGCCTTTGGTGCAGCTTTGGCCTCAGCAACTTCTTCCTCAGATTCTTCCTCAGAAGCAGACTCCTCCTCAACCTTCTTGGGCTCGACCTTTGGTTTGGCAGCAGCCTTCTTTGGCTTGGCTGCTTCGGTTTTCTTCTCGGCGACAGCCTTCTTGACGGGCTTCTTCTCGACGGCGGCCTTCTTGGCGACGGTGGCCTTCTTCGAATCTGCCGCCTTTGGCGCGGCGATCTTGCGAGCTACGGCTGTTTAGGGTCAGCAGGGTCCAAAAATTGATGTTGAAATGGAACACGAAGGGTAAAAAACTTACGAGTAGCCTTGGTTTTCTTCAAGGAGGTCTCCTCACCGACCGGCGCAGTTGCTTTGCGCTTTGGGGCCATCTTGGTGCTAGGACTAAAGAGTCAATGGATTGTTCTGATGTAGTTGAATAAATTCGAGGTGCGAGTCTCGAAAGCGCCAGGAAGTGCGACGCGTGCGGCGAACAGAAGAGAAGCGAAATATTAAACACAAAGGGTGAAATAAAGGGTAGGTAGCAAATTATGACGAGCGGAAGTAGATATTGCAATGTGCAATAGGAAAGAGCATGAACTTGCTCAAAGAGGTTGTCGAAAAAAATTCAAGTACGGCCAGCTCACAACAAAGAAGCCTCGATGTTTATAGCCTCGCGCGCGCAGCGAAATTATATTGGGAAACGGAGTGGACGGCACGTACCCGTTTTCGTGGCCACCAGTACCAGTGATGGTACCTGCAGGGGGCACAGCGGCCTTTCGGGCACGCAAGGAGTAACCCATTTCGGGTTTTGATTGGTTGGCTGGGAAAAGTTTGGTCTCTGCTGAGTAAGCGAGTGCTTTCGAGACCAGTTTGAGAAGATGATATTTACCGGAAATTTGTTTGATAGAGGTCGAGAGTTTTGTGAAGGAAACAAAATTGTCAAAATAATAGAAAAGGAAGAAAAGTAGAAAAGAAGAAAGCAGCGAAGGGGTTTTATTTACGGTTGTTCCTGCCATTTTGCACTCAATACACTTGAAGCTATTGTGAGGGCCTCCACGGCCTGGCTATGGATCAAGGCACAATAGGAGCACAATAGGAAACCCACAAGCTAAAACTAACTAAGCTCCGACAATAGGAGTTCAATGGGAGGCCAGTCACATTGTCGTCAACGTTTCACGATTGTACAATAAAACCTTCACGTAAAATAATACCGTCGAGACCCGTAAGTCAATAAGATCAGCTGAGGTACGATTCCTTCATGAAACTCGACAGCTAAGACATTGATGCTATTTGTTCTATCTACGTGTATTCTATCTGCACACGGAACGTAAGGTTCCGTGTCACTAATTTCAATCTTCATGACTATCTCATGGAAGACTTATAACTATGCGAAAAACTCCACCTGGACACAGTTCTCTCGCTGTGACCCCTTTATGAGATTCCCCAACACGATCCCTTCATCACCAACCTCGCACCCCAACTCTCCCGTCCCCCACCTCTTGATAATACCAATATTTTGACCAAGGTTCATCAATAGCTCATAATCACCGCCATTTGTGGCCAGCCAAGCGAATCCACCGCTTCGGAAACGCGGTCTGAATATCCCCTTCCCCCCAGTTTCCATCTTTTTCGTCTTCGGGTCGTTCCATCATAAAATGCAACATTATTTGCCCAAATCACTCCCCTATTGCGCCAATGCTGTGCCTGTCCCGAAGGATCTTTCTATTTACAAGTTGTAAGTTGCTCGCAGAGCTTGTTGTTCTGCAGCTGGAAGCTGGTTGAGGAAGCCATCAAAATCAGGGATGAGAGACTTATATGCAGTCAAAGCCTGTGTAAAGTTAGCAACCTGGTCACGATGCTGAACAAAGATCGTGATAAACATACCTGTGAGAACAAGGTGTGGAGGTTGACCTTGTGTTCTGTGGTGAATTCGAACTCGTGTTTATAGTGGGCAATCGAAGTAAAGAAATGGACAAGGACGCTCTCCATAGCCTCCGGGTTGCGGCCAACAATCATGGTGAATCCTATGAAGGCGGAAACCTTCTCTTCTGTGTAGTCGACGCTGTCCATCGAGTTCAGGAAATACGCCGCGTACAAGGCAAGATGAGGTGCCATGGCTTCTGAGTTATCGAGACCCAACCGCCCAAGTGCAATTCCGGCATTCTCATTTACCGAAGTAGGCACCTTGTTATTTCCGAGGATGTCCACGAGGCGTTGGAGTAGCTGGTCGATATATGGCGCTAGAACTTTGCCGTGTCTGATTGCAATCTCACCCAGTGACCAACAGGCGTTGTTAGTAACACTGAACCCATTCTCGATTTGCTCTTCCAGTACTTCAGCCAAGTTGAGTTGCTTGAGGAGTACTGGCATTATGTTTGGCAGGAATGGCCCGAGTTGAGGAGCAACACATTTTGCGCAGTCTCCGAGTAACGCATATGATGATTGGCGAACATCGCTTGTCGGATCTTCCATACAGACAGTCAGAAGCTCGAAGAAGTTGGGCTGTGCCGTTGAAACGAGCTGCGCGGACTCAGCACTCTCAAGGACTTGAATAATAGCGCTCAAAAGATCCAGGCTCGTGACCAAAAAGTCCTTGTCCGGGCTATCGTAGATAGGGTTGGTTGCAGCGAGTGCGTGATCTTCAAGATTCTGATGAATAATCTTGATACACCTTGCAAAAATATCAGGCGAAAAGGGCGCGAAGGCAGTGCCAAATGCTGCTGCAACGTATGATAGACATTCCAAGAGGGGAAACAATTCTCGGGACTGGTCAGAAACCTTTCTCCATCGGTGGATGAGTGCAGGCATCAATAGGTCGATTAGTTCGGGAGTAGCAAGGCTGGGGCCAACGTGCTCAGCCAACGTCTGTACACAGTCGTACAGTATGAACATGTTCTTCTCCTTATATCTATCGAAGCAGCGTACGAATTGGCGAATAATAGGGTTGCAGTAGGGGATGAGTTGCGGGCCAGCCTTCTCTTCGAGGTGTGCAAATGCGGATGCCCCGGCCTCCTGGACCTTCTTGTTTCGATCGAGCATTTTCATCAGAAGCCCCTCCATCATTGGCACGAAGAACCTTGCGCGGTCGGCTTCATCCGTAAGACCAACTCCCCATGCTGAGTACCTTCCAAGGGTCCAGCAGGTGATCTGCCGTACAAGTGGCTCCGTGTCATTCAGCAAGCTGATGAGGTATGGTACTAGATCCGGTAGGTGCGGAGTAACCACATCCATACATCCTTCTGCAACGGCACCAAGAGCAAGAACTGCGGCCTCCCGGTGAGGCCAGTCTTCATGTCGTAGATTAGTCATCAGGTATGGCAGAATCGACTCGAAGACTGGTCCTCGGAAGTCTGTGGCAAAGACATCCAATGCAGCAGCGGAGCATTTGCGTAAATTCCACTGGTCCTCTGGGTTGTAATCGTCCTCATCATCCGACTCGTCTATTTCGCCTTCGTCGAGGTCATCAGAATCGCTTCCTCCAGCCACTTTTTTGTAGGCGTCCCCATTCTGGTTTTCGGCCGCTTCACCTTCAAAATTCCTGGCGTCCTTTCCGCGAGCAAACGTAGGCTTAATATCCTCAGCCCTGTCATCTTCCTCTGCATCATCAATAACACCACCCAAATCGGCAATGTCATCCTCACTGTAGACCATGCTATCTAATAGGACTGGAATAATCTTATCAAGGTATGGCGTCAAGGCTTTCCATAGTTCTTGGTGCTCGCCCACACTAAGCCAAAATTCTGCTGCATCGCAAGCAAGATCCTCATAGTCAGTTTGCTTTTGTTGGGCGATAATGTAATCCACCAAACCTCCGATATATGGCAGAACCTTGTCTGGTCGAACTTCGACAATTGAAACAAATGCACGGCAAACCTGTCTGCGAACATCCGTAACAGGATCATTGGCTAGTTGGAATAGATGTCCTAGTAGCACGTCCAAGTTGACTAGAATAGCTTGTGGCTTCTGGTGTATGAATTCGTTGATGCTTGTCAGGGCCAACGTCCGCACTTTCGGGATTGGGCTTTGAGTAAACTCGATTAGTTTGGGGATGAGCACATTGAGGGGGCGCTGTCCTTGGTAGTCATTGTCCAGTAGCTGTTTGTTGTCTTCGCAAATCTTTGTCAACGCAGACATAGCGCCTTCTTGGGCCACCTGGGTGACATTCCCACTCGCATTGCCCACCAGATCGATCAGGTGGGGCAAAAGCTCTGGCCACGCAAGTATTCCACCACGCTTGATAATTTCAGTGATGACAATTCCTGCATAACTTCTGATCTGAGCATGCTTATCCTGAAGCGCAAGCGGCAAGGTAGACCGAATAAGCGCCAGGCTTGACTCCGGTATCGTTTTATATCCCGTCCTAATATTGTTTTTCAGAGCCATCGACGCCATTGCCCTAACAGTATGGTATTGAATCTCCGAATACGGGAGTCCTGGTGGAACATCGGGATTGGTGAATAGGTACGTGAGGTAGTTGTTGATGTCAGGTGAATTCTGTGCTTGCGCCAGCATCTGGAAAACAAATGTTAGTTATTTTACCCCTCACTACATGCGCATTTCCCTTGGGGGGTAATATGAAGGGTTCGAGGCTAACGGGAGCCATACCAGTTCGGCCTGCTTTTGCTTCGCCTTGTCATGCCCGTCGGTCGAATCCCTCAAACACCCCGCCAACTGCCCCAAGGCCTCGTCGGTCGGCTGCCACGCCATGGCAGATCCTGAAACGAGAGGTATTTCGACAACCCTTATAGCCCAATTGAAATTTTCAGTTTGCTGTATATTCGCAGCGTCTGAATAGCCCACTTCGGTCACACGGGATGTCTTGTGGGACGTCAGAAACGTTAGATCGACATCTGTTCATAGCCTCAAAATTAGCTGTGGTTCCAGATAGAGGGCACCAAGCGACGCAAAAGCCACCGAAAGGAAGAGGGCGGCGATTTTCTGCCATCTACATACCTATAAGGGACTGAGTACCGGCCTTGTATGGTTGAAGGTCGTGGTACCTTCGGTGTCTCTAGAACTGTAGACTTGCTCCAGATTCCGAATCTGTTTGCTCAATCGGCGCTTCGTGAAAGCGGTGGTGGGTCCAGCGGGTGCACGCACAACGAAAAAGATGTCGCCTCTTCGTGGCGGTTAGCCAAATATAATAAATTTGGAGGATGTATATCGAGTCGCGAGAGCAATAAGACGGTAATTACGCTGTCAACTACCAAAGCCGACAAATATTGTAAGACTTCCTAGAATTGATGTCGTCGTCGCTGAGGGAATGGACAATTCTGATTCGCTTGCGACGGGTGAGGGCCATAAGATGTCTCCACCAAAGTCAACTTACCCCTCCATAGCCAGCTCTGACGGCAGAACACCGCTCCGTGACTGCACCTTTTATGATATCCTCAATTTTGCAAAAGCAATCCCACGTTATCTACATATTTTGAGTAACATAACATGGGCCACTATTCGCTGCTCTTTATTGTAACCCATCCCTGTGAACGCACATAATTGTGTGTATTCTCCCTTAGCCGTATCTGCGCCGTGATGCTTAAGTCATCACAGTTCATGGATCCATACTCAGTAGTATGGATCCACAACCTTATAACTTTCCGTTTTCATCAACCTGCAGATTTGACGGTGCTCAAGACTGCTATTGATCGAAATAACTATCAGATTTACCAAATCTTGGGCTTCATTTTTGTAGCGTCTCTGGCAAATAATAATAATGGGAACTGAATAGTATAGGGTGGAATCGCTGCAAATGCAAATACATATGTAATTAATGGCCAATGTGACTCCAGTCACGGCGTTTACTATATGTCCCTTAGGGTCTGGCGATACTGATGAGTCGCTCTTTCGCCGGTCATACAAATTTGGGATACACAAATCTGGTATTTCATCTGTATTACTACAGCAGGCTAGATAGCAGGCCTAGCAGAAGATGCACGCCCACCTCCATGCATGCATCGCCCTCTAAACAAGGGGGTGGTCGAGTTGGGCATCATGTGAGAATCAAACTGCATGCGATTCGATATACTTTCTTAGCTTTCGCAGTGTCCCACGAACCCCTCACGCCAGGTGAGTTCCTGATGCACGCCTTCCCGCACGTTGCGCAAATGCCGTGTAAAATGGCGTTCATGACATTGAACGACAGTGCTTCATTCCCAGGCCACAGCATGTACCCAATGGCATGACCGGAAGCCAGTAACTGGGCTCGGCGACAGTTGACCTCCAGTCGAGATGAGTAGTTTGCAGGCAATTTATTCCAGTGTCTTTGAAGAAGATGTACTCTCATGAGGGGTGTTTGATTCCGACATCGTTGGGTTGGCCGAGATTGCCCACCTCAGCCATTACCACTTCCACAACAGCCTTGAACCCTGCCATCTCTTCCTCGACGGTCCCTCCCATACCTGCGCTCGAAAACTCCATTGAATTGCCGACATATACAGGTATCTTGCATTTCCTTGCTAGGAGTTTAGCTAGGCGGGTTGTGAAATCAATCGAGGATTCGTAGGTGTAGAGTTGGGTACACAAGGTCTGGCCTGGATTCACGCGCTATAATCGATATGTCAGCTTTTGGATAACTCACGGGGCCCCTTACGCGTAGGTAGTATACTTACGTCTGGTAAAGCATAGACAAAAGATCCCAAAGCGGGTTTGGTGGCAGTCTCTCCTCCGAAAACTGTGGTCAACAGGAGGAGTATAGAGGTCGCGCTGATGGTGAGTCGGATATAGATTTTGGTTTGTGGTGCATTTGGAAGCGGAATTGCGAGTTCGATTGGTTTTCCTGGCTGGCGCCCGGTCCGATCAATAGTTTCAGCCATATTGTAACTGTCCAGTGGTGTGAACCTCTGGTGTGAGTGGATGTTTATGTGATGTGTATGTAGGGACTCTGGAGGGGTCCACGGTGACGAAGGCGGTGACTCGATTTTGCCGGTTCAGTGCCTCACGGCTGCCAAATACGGAAATCAGACACATTCAGTGGAGATAAGTTGATAATGTGCATAGTTTGTCCTCTTTCTTGTCTATAATTGCGTGATGTCCTATAACATTGACGAGTCCAGCTCCTCGTCCGCATCGAGTGATGCGGATGAGGGGTGGGGAGGTGTAGCGGAGGTCATGGGAGACGAGGAGGAGCAGAAGGTGTTATTTCAAGCGCTCGATTCATTCCAGTACGTTGTTCCTATTTCTCTGTCGTCTCTGTCAGTCAATTTGTTTTTTGTGGTATACATCTCAAACGTCAATGAGGCTTATTCTGTGGATGCTCGCGGCATGCTTCTGTACCCGCTTCCAGATGCTTACACCGCGTCACTGGTTCTCCGAGAGCTGATTATGTGTAAATAGTCAATATACCAAGATTGCGCACTATAATACAACGCATATGAGGAGGCAATCGTTCTACGCCCTCCCTCAGAAACACTGGGAGCTTCTTGCGGCCCCTCCGTTTTCCTATTTAAACACCCTCAACGCAGTAGACGACGCCATTGACAAAAATGGGGAACTCGCTGTAGCCATTCTCAAGTCAGGTCTCGAATCGTTCGAGTCCTCAATGGACTTTGATAAGCTGAAGTCGTCTGAGTTGTGGAAGGGAGTGGCAAAAGCAGGCGACCTCGACAAGGCGCGAAGCACAATCCGCCAGTTCTACAGAGACTGGTCTGCGGAAGGCGCTGTCGAGCGAAAGGCATGCTACGGGCCTGTCATGAACGATCTGAAGGCAGAGCGCGCGAAGCTCGGTGGGAAGACTATGAATGTTTTGGTACCTGGTGCTGGACTTGGACGCCTAGTTTTTGACCTTTGCTACGAAGGTTTCAACGTGGAAGGCAACGAGATGAGCTACCACCAGCTCCTGGCCAGTTCTTATATCCTCAACTACTGCTCCGGCGCTCAGGTTCACACAATATTTCCTTGGGTTCACAACTTCTCCAACCACCAAAATCGTTCACGACAACTGCAGTCGTTTAGGATTCCAGACATCCACCCCGGGACGGCGTTGCACGAAAAGAATAGCGCGGGAAACAGCACTCAAAGGGCTGGCGAGATGTCTATGAGCGCTTCTGACTTTATCTGTCTGTATAACGACGAAGAACATAAAGACATGTACGATGCTATCGCGACGGTTTTCTTTATAGACACAGCTCCGAACCTAATCAGGTACATTGAGACAATAAAGAATTGTCTTAAAGCAGGAGGGATATGGAGCAACATTGGTCCTCTCTTGTGGCACTTTGAGAACAATGCCCCTGGCTCTTTTGGTACCAAAGATGCTGGCAAAAAGATCGTAGATACCTCTGGTGAGCAACTTGGCCCTCAAAGACATTACATTACTGACCACCTTAGGCATTGCTGACCCCGGAAGCATCGAGCTGACAAATGATGAGGTTATTTCTCTGGTCGAGCACTTTGGTTTCAAGGTTGAAAGCAAGGAGTCTGGTCTCAAAGCGGGATATATCCAGGACGACGAAAGCATGCTTCAAAATACATATCAAGTTAGCCATTGGGTAGCACGAAAGCTCTAATACAATGAAGTACTTGGCTTATGCGGTAGAAACTCGCATATAAGAGCTAGAGCTACCATTGAATATAAAGCATGGCTTTTAAGAAAGTGCTATCGCGGTCCCGCATATATTGTGTAATGTCAATATTGTATTGTACTTGTTATATATACTATATCCCAAAAATAGCCTTAATATCTCTACAACTTGGCCTTGTCGTCTTCCAAATCACCCATGGCCCCCCTCGATATCACTTCTCCGCCATCAATCACCAGTGTAGCACCGTTGATGTGGCTGGCAGCCCTACTCGACAAGAAGACAACAGCTCCGGCCAGATCCTCCGGTGCACCTAACCTCCTGTTTGGGTTCCTCTTGGCAACCTTCTCAGCGCCACCAGCAAGGTCCAACAGACCATTCGCCATCTTCGAGGGGAAGAAGCCAGGTGCAATGGCATTAACCAAGATTCCTCTTGGGCCAAGCTCAACCGCAAGGTTCTTGGCAAGATGAATAGCCGCAGCCTTGGAGGCCGAGTATCCGAAAGTGGCATTCTCGCCGAGGCTTCCAACTCCGATGCCAGCAACAGATGCGGTGATTATGACCCTCGATGTGTCGTTGACGGACGCGTTCTTCTGCAGCAGCGGTGCAAACAGTCTAACGGTGTTGAACACACTCTTGACGTTCAGGTCCATGACCTTGGCGAACGCCTCATCGGGGTGGGTGTCGAACTTCTCGCCCCAGGTGGCGCCAGCGTTCGCAAACAGGATGTCGACGTGATCGGTGGTCTTGCTGACCTCGCTGACGAGGTGCTGGACGCCGGAGAACTTGGCCGAGTCGGCTGGGACCGAGATGGCATGGGCACCTGGCTGCAGGTTGGGGAGCTTGTTGAGGGCCGCGACTGCCTCGTCGCATGCCTTCGCCTTGCGCGAGGTGATGTACACCTTGGCGGCGCCGGCTTGGAGGAATCTGTTACTTGATGTTAGCTAGGTCCTATGGGTATAAAGTCTTGCCACATACCCTGAAGCAGCGTGGAGTCCCAGGCCACGAGATCCGCCAGTGACGACGACAACCTTCCCCTTCAGAGAGAAGAGAGAAGGGAAGTCATTGAGAACGGTTTCGGCAGCGGCAGCCATCTTGATAAGCTCTTATCAGGTAGGTTGGGCTAAGTAATTGTCTGGAGGAATAACGACGAATTCGCAAAATATATCAAAACAATTAATTTACAAGAGGATGTGAAGTATATATAAAGACACAAAGATGCAATAGCAGATCCCAATGGGACAATACGGTGGGGTACGTGCGGAGAAGATTGAGGTCGGAGGAGCCGAGCGTACTGTATATGCCTCGGCATTTACCAGTCGCAATTTGTGGGGTCATTGTGTGGGGTAGCGGCATCAGTTGTACGCTATTCTATCGAGCGCTTAGCAACCAGAAAATGAGAACAGCCAGTGGGATTTGCCCTCATTGTTATAATATCCAGATATTTCAAATGTGAATCTGCTGTATAGCATTTCTGGTCCATCGTTGTGTAGATTTATCAGTGGAGAGGCTGTCCTAAAAGTGGTCACGACGAAGGCAGCTGATGCACAGTCCGCGAAACACGTTGAGGTTCGAAATCTGCCTCATAATAAGTATATCTAGCCTTGCTTGGAGTCATCCAAGTATCTAGAGTCGAGGTTGATATAACGCCCAATCAATACCTAACAGCTGTTGTTAGTTTCCCATTACTCACAGGCACTGCGCGTAGTCTTCTTGATGCAGTGATGCCAGCACCAGTCTCATCTTATTATCGTTGCCCTTCTTAGCCCTCACACCAGCCTCTTTCCCCGATCACCCTCGCACAGAAACCAACTGGTGATTAATCACTGTATCCGCAATGCGAGCTTGCGCCAACAAAACAAGCACGGGGTTTCCGCCTGGCAGAGTAGGCAGAGTTTCAAGAACAGCGTCAATAAAACTATCCGTCAGGATTCCCTTAATGCCAATACCATAGCTCTGTGCCAGACAGACGCACTTGATGAGAGGCTCATAGATCGCCAACCCTGCCTCGTGGACATCGTAGGTAGCGCAGACGCGCAGGAACGCTGTGAGGGTCCTAACACAGTCACCGATCACTCGGTATGCCGCCGTTGCAGCACCATCGGCCTCTCGTCCCCAAACCCCCGCGAAACTGTAGGGGAAAGTCGCAGACCCGTGCTTGATATAGTCGACCAGCACAGCGAACAGCTTCGGATCAACAGCCGGGAGGACCAAGTAGCCAGAGAGAGCTTGCGCAGAGGTGCCGTTGAAGTAGCGTGCAAAAGTGCGGGAGTAGTAGCTGATCAGATCTTTTGGAAGTGTGAAGGACGAGCGACAATCACGGCCAGCGTAGATAGTGACGACTTGACTGTCACATTTCCTGTTTTTGTTAATGAGACTTCCCTCATAGAGAAAACGCCGGGGCGGTACTTTTTGAATTCATTCGGGGTTAAGGGCGTGACTGCTGCTTTGGGTGCCATTCTGTGGGCATGAGAGATGAGTTTAAAGGTTAGAGCAGGTCTTTGTTGATGATTTATGGTGGAAAATGCTCCTGCTGGAACATGAGTGAATATGTTGTCTCTGCGAATGACTGTAAGTGGAGTGAGGGGTTAATACTTGGCCTGTAGGCACGCTGTTCATGTCTTGCCATGTTAGCAACTCTGCAGCGGGGGCTCTTGCTGTCCGCTACATCATACATAATAGGCAGGCAGTACTCCAGAATGAGGCCAAGTACCAATATCAACGGGCGGCAGTGTTTATAAAGGCATGTGAACGACAAATACATGATCTGTTCATCCTCCTACCTCTCATTGGCCATAAACCGTCTCTTGTATCCAAAGTGTGTGCCTGATGATATGCCTTGGAACGAGTTAACTGTCTGGGTGCGTGACTGCCCATGTTCCAAAAGTCGGCGAGACTATCTTAGCTACACGTGATGGGACGGGGTAACTCAACTCCGCTGTCAAGCTATCAACTTTAATATACTCCGTCCCGAGTATTACGCGGTCTAACATTTAACCAAATTTCTATACAATTCGATATCGGCAGGTACGATTGTTGGAATTGTCAAAAAGTAAGCTATGGAAGACGGGTGAACCCACGGTGCTTCGAGGATATTGTCGAATTAGAAGAATAAAGTATAAGTATTATCTCTGTCCATATTTTGTTATTAATTCAGCATCATTCTCACTTCAAAATTCTCACAACGATAAATAAATTCACAAATATAAAATATTATTTCAGAGGCAAATCACAATATTATAACCCAAACCCGAACTCTTATATTCTCACTCTCAAATTTCTGATAAATCCAACCGACTCTCAATACCCCTCCAAAATGAAGGTCATCCTCAGCGGCGCAACAGGCTTCATCGGCAGCGAAGTCCTCCGTCAAGCCCTCCTCCACCCCTCCATAACCACCCTCGTCGTCATCTCCCGCCGGGCCCTCACACCCCCC
>JPJU01000856.1:0-37346 GCA_000750735.1 Pseudogymnoascus sp. VKM F-4246
GATGTTTGGCGGGAGTGCGTGTGGTGAGGTGGAAGGTGAGGTATGCTTTGCTCTCGCGGGCGTGAGGAGTTTCGTAGAGTGCGTGGCTGCGTGGCGTGGTGAGGTTTGTTGTGTATGGAGGGAAGTGGATGGTGAGGTTTTGCGCGGAGTGTGGTGAATGCGCGTGTGTGATATGTGTGGATGGTAGGTATGGTGGTAGGTATGCTTGTTCAAATAAATTCAGGCGGGCTGGACGATGATGGATTGGATTGGGATTTGGATGTATGGGTGCCTTGTATATCAGGTTATGATATAGCTTTTTTTGCTTTGAATTGTGAGAATTATATGGAGTCCGGTGAGAGAGGAACAACTACATACGGCTATGACTTAAAAGAATTGGGCATCCCGTCTGCTTTACTATACACAAGCTTGAGATCTAGTGGCTTAATACTGTCAAAATCGTGTTAATAGGCGTAGTGTGGAATCCGAGTCCCTTGCCCGGCTTGAGGGTGATCTTGGCGTGAGTCTCATCCCTAGACACCCACTATGAGGCGCAATGCAGCATCGCTGCGATTTGGCGAGTACCAGATGTCTTGATCGTAGTTCCTAGTAGTAGGCTAACCGTTTCATATACAAAATTCAAAGTAGCAAAGGTATTTTCGTGCCCTACGCAGTATCAAGCAAATATACCAACCCAAACTCACCACCACACAGCTTATTGTCCCTATGTCAACCCCGTACCGCTCCCCAGCCCACCCCGCCTCTCCGCCTCCCACTCCTTTACAGCCTGCACTATGCGCCCACTGCACCAAGCCTCGCCGCAAGCAAAGCCAACCGGCCCCTTCGACACACCATCCTGCGTTATACAACTCAGATACGGATCCGCGCCGCGATCCAGCAAAACGTCTACCAGCTCACTAAACACCTGGTCAGTGCCCCGCCCAACCGCAATGCAAAGCGGAGTGCTGCACTGGCGGCCAACCTCGCGTCGTACGGCGTTGACGTCCAGCTTGACGACGTCTAGGAGATGGCGTATCATGTCCAAATGCTCTGTATAGTATGAGGCGGGCTCACAACCCTCTTTCGGCGCCGAGTACGTGGCTGTCCGGACTGCGTCGTGTAGTGGCGATGGGTCCAGGGGCGCGCCATTCGCTCGGAGCAGCTCGAATGTCTCGATGCTGCCGTATGACGCTGCCCTGCTGAGGACTGTTCCGTGCCGCACACCTGAACGCTGCACTAAGGTACCGGTGACTTTCGGCGGGTTGTCCGGAACATCAACTCGAGCGCCGTGATCTAGGCACCACTTGACAAGATCTGGGTATCTCACGACATGCCAAAGTAGCGGGCAATCACTAAGGCTTGGTGGATTGATCTCCCATCCGTGAGCGACGAGGATCTCGAGGACCTCGAACGAGGGTTTGTCATGGTCTTCATTGAAAGTAACTTGTGAGGCAGTCAGTGCTGCGATACTGGCGCCGTGGAGGTGGTTAAGTAGATAGGTGAGCACGCGAACCGCTCCCATTGATGATGAGCGGCTAAGGCCCCGTTGAACGACGCCCTGGACTGGATAGATTGAGTCGGGCTTGGAGGCTGCTGATATGGCTTGCTCCATTAGTGAGACGTCGTCAGCTCTGCATGCTGCTAAGCATAGTGTCATTGGTTTGAGGCGTCGTTCTCGGGTGCTTTCAGTTGGTTGTGACATCTCCTAAGAAGGCGATGGAGCTCTAAGCGTTTAGTGGGGGAGGTAGGTGGTGGGGGAGGTAAGTGATGTAGGTAAGTGCTGTATGAGGCAAGTAATCTGCTTTGACTTGTGACGTTTGACCAAAACTGAGTATCGTAACAGTTGGATATTGTGTTGGAGATGGGAGGGGTTGGCTGCTGCCTGACGATTAGCGAACATATCTATAGTACGGAATATTTCTTAACTCGACAAAGTTGATATAAGGTTGTAATTCTCGAAACTGACCGTCATCTTACCTGCCACCTATGTTTTGCCGCAATCACTACTGGGCTTCCCCTGGAGGCCATCTTATAGAGGGCAAGCTATTACAACACTACATCTTCACATACATCGCCTCAAACAAAAAAATTATGGTGGAAAAAGGGTAAGCTTTCGTAGTTCTTATCAAATCTACTACAGTGGACGCCAGAGTGCAATTGCAATTCCCCACGCCAATCCCAGCCAGTAATCCCACCACCACATCCACCACCACCCCAACCGTCAACCTCGTCAAGACATAGCTCCAGATCCAAGACGAATTGCTTAGACCTTGAAACCACGGGACGCACGGCGACCACGAGCCTTCTCGAACTTGCGGCCCTTGGACTCGACCTTGGGTTTCTGCGGAGTGCATTAGTAACTGATTCCACCCATAGACCCCCGCACTCGTCACACTGACGGGTTCGGAGGGGAACGTAAAAACATACCTTGTGCTTGTGGGGACCGAAGCCGAAGTGCTTGACGGCCTCACGGGAGTTCTTGGGTCCACGGAGGAGGAGGGTGTTGCTTCCGGTAGGGGCACGGAGAGCGAGCTGATCGAGGGTGAGGATCTCACCGCCGGCAGCCAGGATGCGAGCGCGCGCGGTGGCGGTGAAGCGGAGAGCGGCGATGCTGAGCTTGGGGACGGTCAGGAGACGGTTGTCGTCGGTGACGGTGCCGATGATGACAACGGTCTTGTTGTTGGACTTCTCGGAGACGTTGGCGACAACGCGGGAGAGAGACACTGGGGGCCTGTTGATGCGGGACATAAACAAGCGGCGGAGGACGACCTTGTTGAAGGACGACTCAGTGCGGCCTGGCGGTGGGGGCGTGGTTAGTTGATTGTCTCATTTTTGTTCTCTTCTCTTATCTCTCGAGATGGCTGAACTTACGGGCCAAGAAGCGGTAGAGCTTGACGAGCAGCTTCAAGTAGACGTTGTCAGACTTGGGCGCCTTGCGGTGCGAGCTGCGGACATGGTGTGCGTCGAGATCGATACCTATAAGAAACCATCCTCATCAGCCTATGTTCAATATGCTCTTTGTATCATTCCGGTTCTTTCGAATCGCGGAAAATGTACTTCGCAAAGATCAGGTCGTCTCGAATTTCCCCTCCAGCTGCCTTTCGGCGTCTGAAAGTTCCATCCTCAACAACTTTATGATCCCCACTTGCATACGAAGGCGAAGATTGGTAACATACCCATCTTTGCGGTTTGTCGAAACTGGTCGTTGTCGTCGGGTTGGTGATGCAGTCGAACAATTCGGCGAGAGAAATTGAGAATGTGCGCGCGGAAAACCTAACCGAAAAGGTGGGGGTGCCTTAGGCATGAATGTTTTGCAAAAGAAAATGCTCTAGCGTCAGTAGCTCATAACCCCTGCAACCGCATGTCAAACCCACCTCACGTGGTCACGCCCTCTTCTCAGCTGGCGATTCCTTGATTCTAACTTACACACAGAACAGTACGTATAATCTCTTCTATTACTGTATATAGTATATATCGAATATGGCTTTGTACAAGTGATCTATAAATCCTGTCGTCTATTTGCATAACCGCTTCCTAAAGTTGAACGGATGACCTCTCGCAGTCTCACTCCGCAGCACCACCCCCACTCGTTCAGATATCTGAAACATCAGTGTTCATCCCTACCAAGAAATCTCTCGTCATCTCGAAGCTGAGCCAGCTACTCGCCATACTGGGCGCGACCTTGAGCAGGTTCGGGACGATGCCCTTGTATAATCCTTTGATGCCCTCTTGCGCGACAATTACCTTCACAGCGTCGAATACCCCCTTGTACTGATAACCCATCCCCGACATGGTGTTGATCTGGAAGCGTCGTCGCAGAACATCGCTGGGCAAATATTAGGATTGCCACAGGAAGGGTGTCAATATGTAACTTACAATGGATATGTGCACGTCTGTGCAACGGCCCCCGAGATTGCTCCGGCGGCGAGCTTGCGAAGGGCGCTTGGGTTTTTGTCACCCTCTGGTGTGAAGTGTTTCCGCACAAGTTCATAAGTCATAAAATTCAAGCCGACCTGCAACTAGTTAGTAACGGATTTGAGGATTTGAGAATTTGAGGCTTGGACTTACGTAAGGCGCAACGCCCGCAACGGTGGGTATGATGCCTCGGTATAGAGCGAGAATGCCACCCTCAGTCTTATACATCATAACCATGGTGCTCCACATCCCAGGCAACTTGGATTTGGGAACATTGCTAAGCGCGGCGAATGAGGCTGACTGGATCGAAAGGCGGGTGCGAACAATATCAAGTGGGTATGTAAAGAAAACAGATGTGATTCCAGCGGCTCCTCCGCATACTAACCGTCTAAACGACGAGAGGTCGGCTCCTGGTGTTGGCTCGAAGAACTGTTTTTTGCAAAGTTAGTACCGAGTATTTGCACGAGGGCAAATACCTACCTTCTTGTAAAAGTTGTAACTACCAAACTGCACGGCAGAATATGGCACTATACGGATACAGTTGGTTCCATTACCTCTCATAAATCCCTTCCATCCTTCTTCACGCCAAATCCTGGCTAAAGACTTCGAGACCGACTGTGTGTATTCTTGACGACCAGCACCCTGGATCTGGTATAGGATCTTGAGTCTCTCCAGCGGCGAGACAACAGTTCGAGAGACGGCTCCGGCAACACCTCCAGCGCAGAAGGCAGCGGTGACCGGTTGTGAAAAGAAATCTCGCATCTGTAGGACTCTGACGCTGGGTTTGGGCTTCAACGCCCTCTCTCCTGGCTGTAGCGGTTGACGTTAGCAGGCATTCCGTACCAAAATCGAGAGCACGGGGGACATACGTCTGACATCTCGTGGCGATTGGTTTAGCAATCACTCCACGGGTCGTAGTTCGAGCAGCAGCGCTGGGTTTCCAAAACATTAATCCCAGGTTGCAGGGGAGCCAGTGGTTGCGGCGTGGATCTGAAAGCACCGGACTTTGTAGAATGTCGGTGCGCGTCGAGAATTAAACGATTTGGTGCGTTATTAAAATTCGTGGTTGTTTTAACGCGGGGATCAATGAGCGTTAATCCTGGGGAAAGGGTTGGTTTTTGAAGGGTCTAGATGGTGGCCCATCCAGGGTGGAAGGGCGGAAAGTAGGCGTTATTTTGCAAGGCTGATGAGCGTGTGATGTTCCAGGGCGAGCTTCGTGACTGGTATACAGTAAGGTATAGTCGAAGTCAGGCGCATCGCAGAAGCTTAAGAGTGGAGAGGGTGTGATTTGGGGTGAGTGGAGATGCTCTGGACCGCAGCAGTATACCATCTGTCCACGGCTGGAAGAGGCTGAGAGAAGTCAACAATGCCGGCCGGATTATCCTCGTAGCAGGGCGGTTCCGAGCCGTCGTGTTGCCGAACAGAAGAGCACGTGACCTTAATCCAGTCCCTTGCCTCCTTTCTGCCTGAGGCTACAAATCTCAGCTGCAAACGGATAGACATGGGGCGGCAGCGCCTCGTTATCCATGGGCTGTGTTATCGTCAACATACCGAATCCCTCCATCCGACGCTTCCTTCCTCATAATCGTCATAAGCTCCTGCGAGCGCATACTGCAATCCGACCTCAATAAACGACACTAAGTCAACTACAACATTTAAATTGGGAGGTTCTATTAGGGTGCTCACTGGGATCTTGCATTGGCATTTGGCCCGCTCTAACACTTCCGAACAAAGAAGATAACTCACCTCAAGCCAGCAACGACCTCAGATAACTCAACCATCGAGGTCCATCAACATGTCTCGTGGCGGCGGAACAACCCTCTACGTGACTGGCTTCGGCCACGGAACCAGGGCTAGAGACCTTGCGTACGAGTTCGAACGGTACGTCTTCAACAAAAGTCGAAAACTCGATGATCAGCCTCGAGTCCGATGATCCCCTGCCTCGTCCTCAACCCTCCCTCGAGACTTCGCTGTCAGCTTCCTCGCGTCCTGCCTCCGCTCAACCCTATCTCCCCATTCCTCCGATCGAGCAGTCGCATCACGACACAGGAATCGTCCCCATACTCGCCTTCCGCACGGGAAGGCGGCGTCCACCGCGGCGACAGCTTTGGCCTTTACAAGCTCCTACTCATTTATTGGACTCATCAACATCTGCCCCTTCGAAATTCCAGTACTGACAAGGCATATTACAGCTATGGGCGTCTCGTCCGGTGTGACATTCCAGCTCCTCGAACTGCGGCAAGCCGACTGTGAGTCCCCGGTCTGTCCTTCTATACGCACTTCTAATATGGTTGACACAAAAGTAGGTTTGCTTTTGTCGAGTATGAGAGCCGCCGTGATGCCGATGACGCTTATCATGAGCTGCATAACAAGCGCATTGGACGTGATGATTTGCTGAAGATTGAGGCAAGCATACCCGGCCTGATTCGGAATACCTCATTGCTAACGGTCATACTAGTGGGCTCGTACTCCTCCTTCTGCCTCATGGCGCTTTGACACTGGCAGAGACCGTGAGCGTGCGCCGGGTGGACGCCGCTCTCCCCGCCGCCGCTCTCCGTCTCCTCGCCGTGGTCGCGACTACTCTCCTCACAAGGATGATAGGCGTGATTATGACCGCCGTGGAGATAGATCCCGCAGCCCTGATGATAGGTTCGTTTTTGTGCCCGATGGCATATAGCAACCGCTAACATTTGTATCCAGGGATAGGGAGATGAAGGACGAGCGTGATGATGTCCGTGAAAATGGCACTAACGGTGACGATAGAAAAGGTAATTCCCATCACACCAGCACCTCTTTTCATAGCTAACTTTTTAGCGGCCACGGAGTCTCCTCCCCCAGTCCACGATGATCTGGACACTGCAGAGTAAATTGCGGGTGGTTTCCTAAACAGTCTGTAATCGGTGCCAGAGATTGTTTCTGTTCTATCAGTGGTGGCGCTTTCTCAAAATGGTCCCAAGGAGGCTTTTATTGGAAGGCCAAAACTGTTCTATAGCATATGATTTGAGTCGAATCCGTAGTACAGTGCAAATTATGATAATAATTCCAACTATCGTTTGCCAAGACCTGTTGTCTATAAACCCTGATGGTGATCCCGATTCGTATTGGCCAGTATTATACATAGCATTGTGTGACATTACGGAAGAGTTTGATAATTACCTGATAAGAGCTTGACTATGGATCTGGTACTGGATGGGAAGAGTGTCACGACTATTATTACCATGTCATTTTCTATCACGACAAATCTTTGGGCGGGCACAGGTTGAAAATATTCTTTATAATGAAACTGTTTATTGCAAGTAGGCTCGAGAGCATAAAATATTTGACGGTAATGTGCTACGCGGTAAGAATTTACATTTTGTCATGCGTTGCCATCAAGGAACCTAGAGAGAATTAGTATATCATATATTGGAGAAAGAAGGAATATTGCTTACCAATGAATGTAACAACCAATCTGCTGCGGACCTGGCAAATATCCTCGGGAACCAACCAGATGGTAGCCCCAAGCTTTCTCGCAATACTGATGCTCAGCTTGGCGTTCAGGTATGCCTCGTCCTCGGTGCGGCCAGGAGTAACCAGGTCATAGTCGACGTAGCTGCTCTTCATGCCGTTCAGGACATCAAGCAAGAAAGTTCCAGTACCAATCGAAGAATCCTTGAACGAGCGGATAGCGGAACTCTTTCCACCCTTGCGAGACATGTCGTTGGCCCACTTCACCATCTCTGCGTCAGTGATCTCACGCTTGCCCATGCGCTGTGCCAGGTCAGACAGAGTCTCGGAAATATCCTTGCGCATGAGTTGCCAGACAAGTCCGAGCGTAAGGGTTCTTTGTCCATCTGTGATATCTGCACCTTGGATTCCGACCAGCGAAAACCTGTTCTGCTTGCCCAACTCGATCGCGTAGTTAGTGTTCTCCACGGCCTTGAAGCGGGAGATCTCGGCCCCAGAGGCTGGAGCTTTGTTCACGTGCTTCCAGTTAACAGAGCCCTTGATAACCTTGTCATATGCCTGCAGAAGAACGGTGCCGTCGCGTAGATCATCGAAGAGGGAGTTGACGGATGGGTTGACATCCAGACTGTTGAGCCAGAGAGTGAAAACTCTCGCCTCGCGCTCTCCTTCCGCATCGAAATCGTCGACCTGTAGCTTCTCCTCCTCAGTAATGGGGTCCAATGCTGGGTGGGTGTTGAAGAGGTTAGCAACGAATGCGAGGTTGAGCTTGGGGTTTCCAGCAACAAGAGATGTTGGGCTAAGGAATTTGCGGCAGTCCAATCTGTCGGCATTTTGCAGCACCTCTTCTGCGCGTTGCAGCAGGTCCTGTGTTTGGAGCGGCGAGCGACTGCATGTCTCTGGTGCGATCTGGTTGAGGAGGACCGTGTAGTTCTCGCCGTCCTTGATGTCGGTAGAGAAGTTGGTAACCCTCCTTGGCCAGTTGGCTGCCTTCAGGTGGTAATTGAACCACCTCAGGAGAATCTGCTCGGGAGCTAGGCGCAGGAACTGTTCAAGGGTCTCATCTTCCTCAAGTAATCTGTACAGCTCTGGGTGCAGCTTGATATCAATCTTGCCAAGCAGACCTCTCCGAATAACCTGCCAGATCAATCCCAAGATCAGATGCTCGCGGACCTCAATGATATCTCCGCTACCAATGTTGACAACCGAACAACCAATACCCTTCGCCGACTCGATGACAATGTTGTTGTTCTCCGTCATGTGGAACGCATTCAATGTCTTGATCTTCTTCCCTGACCTGTTGAGTACACGCTCATCGATAGTATCGGGGACACTGTCGTTGATCAACTTGGCAAGCACCAATCCATCCTTGCACTTATCGAACATCTCGAAGGTGTCCGTTGGGAAGGGCAGCAGATCACCCACATCTGGGTCGCCAGCAAGGACAGCATTGATATGCCTGGTGAATTCGGTTCGCTCATCCTCGTTGATGGTGTGTGTGACGTTTGCAGACGAGCCCTGGACCTGGATACGGCCGCTGGCGCTTGGCTTCGAAGCATGTCCCATAGGCTTCTGGGACGTGGGTACTGCTGGGCGCGTTGGTCCTGTTGACATTCGCTTTTGCGCCGGGGACGATTCGCGCAATTTGGAAACCAGCTTCGCTCGAGTTAGCAACTTAACGGTCCATAGTAGTATACGTAAATACTTACACCGACATAATCTTCCAGCTCAACTCTCCGCGACGAATCCAGCTCGACCTCCTTCAGGGCCTGCCTCACAACATCGTATGGCTGTCTCTCGCTCTGTTGGGTGGCTTTGATCGCCGTTCCCTCGTCAATGTAACCTTTGTCGTCCACATCTAACTTGCGGAAAGCATCTTGGAGCCCAAAGATCTCATCTTGCTGGAACTCCGGAAACTTCCTGTAACGAGTTTCGTCAGTCAGGCGCAAACAAAGGAAAGCGGGGCAATCGGTGTGGACATACCGCTGGAGCTTGATGACATTCATGGCGAGTAATCCGAGGATGCTTCTCGCACCGGTCGTTGGATACAAATTGGTGATCGGGCGCTGCGATGGTAGTTATGCCAGTAGTTTGGAATCGGGCTTTGGGTAAGCGTCGTCAGTGCTCCAGGCGGCGTGGAACCTTCTATTTCGCGTATGGAGGGGTACTCTTGGTTGGGCTCTGCGGGATATACCTTCCTTGCGACTCGGGATATCGTGACGTCGTTCAAGAGACAACACTCAAGCAGTTAACGTTTTGAGAGAAGGTATGTAAAGAATTGTTTTATGAATTGATTATTGCCTGGCCCTTTCTTCGGTGCCTAGGAAACTACTCGCTGGTGGGAATAAGAGGGGCTGAGGGGTTAAGGGCGTCACTGAAACCCAGCCACATTAAGCCACAGACAGCCACTGCGCCAACGCCAAAGAGACGATTACGTCGGCGCTAGTGCGTCACCTTGACCTTGAGGGCTAGGAGCTTCTGCCAATAATTATACGGATTTTTTATATTGCTGACATTCAAAATCAATGGTCATCACAGTGGAACAAGCATGTTAGTTAATTTTATCTTGATTATTATACAGTAATCTATAAATTTCACGAGTATTCCCGATGATACGAGCAAACTCCGTAAGGCGGACCAGACGCCTCATTTGACCCATATGCACAAGTCGATAGGAATTTATCGACAGCTGGTGCTCCATACTGTAGCTTTAACCAGCTTATCCCTTCCTAATAAACGTATATTTCCCATCTAGAGCTCCCTGAAATCACTTGGACGGCTTCTCTTTTGTCGTCCCTGGTGTCGGTGAGGGTTGACGGGATTCCTGAAATATGCATTGTCCTCCTCATTTGGCGCGTTCCCGGCAAAAACCGTCTTTTGTTGATTTGGAAACTGGCCTGGCTGAACTGGTGGCATATTCTGCCTTGATGCATTGCCATTATTGTAACCCCCTCCTCCATTTCCCATACCACCCCCGTACCCGCCACCGTACTGCCCATTCATGTTTGGCATGTTCATGCCGGGAAATCCGCCGTTCATGGGAAAGCCGTTCATGGCCATCATCGGATTCATCATCGGGTTCATCATTCCATATGCATTCATCATATTCATATTGCCCATTCCCATGTTCATCCCGTATCCGTTCCCAAACTGTGACATGTCGAATGGTGCGTTTGAAAATCCTTGCATGGGGTTCATGCCATTCATCATGCCCTGTTGTTGCATTCCTGGCTGCCTTTGTGCTTGCTGTTGCATAGCTTTTGGGCCCTTGGGTATCTTGGGATTCTCAAGTAGATCATCGGCAGGACGCTTCTTAGATTCTGACCCAGCAGGGTTAACTACCTGCGACTTCTCTGCCGACTTTTCCGAATCTGAAGGCTTTGGGGATGAAACGACAGCAGGAGATCCGGGTTTTGGTGACGCGGATGCGGCCTTGCTGGCAGCCGGCTCGGTTGGGGCTTGTTCTGATGTGGATTCGGGTTTGCTAGGACTTTCTGGGGCCTCTTTTATCTTTTCCTTCTCTTCAACGTACTCCTTGATGAGCTTGGACATCTCTTCGTTAGGTTTTAAGTCGTCAATCAGAACGTCGTTTGTTGAGCAACCTGGGCATTTGAAATCGCTCTCAATGAGTGCGTTAGTTATGCAATCATTGCAATACGTCTTCTCACAACAAGGCGTCTTCATTGGGTCTATGAACATGCGTTTGTCGATTGGGCACTCTAATCCTCTGTCTTGCAACTCCTTGTTACCTGATGCAGCAGCTTGTTGTGCGGCAGCAGATGACTTTGTCTTCGCCTGAAACTGCTCCCAAGAAGCCTTGTCCGGCTCCGCAACAACATACTCGCCCTCGGCGTTCACCATGACGCCGGGTTGGGCCTTTACGTCATCCGTCATCCCATCACCTGTGAGAGCCACTGGCTTCTCGACTGCCTTTAGGAAAGACCTTGGGATTCCTGTGGTTCGCTTGACTCTTGGCTTGTTGTCAAAGGTCGGATCATCGTTCGTTGGGCATACTTGAATCCAGTGACCCTTCTCTCCACATCGATAGCATACATACCCCGTTGGCGGCTCATGATCGGGGACATTGGGAGGTGGTCCTCCTTTCTTGTTTCCACCAGGACGGGCGACAGGTGTTTGGCTGCACAAGGTTAGTACTGGGAAGAAGCTGCATTGAAGGGGATAAAAACTCACTTTGCCATCTCATCTTGTTGTGCGGACCACTGCTCGTTCTGTGCTTGGAACATGGCAGCCATTTTTTCCTCCTCTGTCATTGAATCGTTCATTTTGGGAGCGAAGTTGGAGCTCACGGCTGCCTTCGAGGTGGATTTAGCGGCAGGCATCTCTTTCCTGGACGAATTCTTTGCATTAACTGGCATCTTCCCCGACATATAGCGAGCCGCACCGCCAGCCCCAGCCTTCTTTGGTGGCAAGCGCCGGGCGATGATCGAGGTGGACCTTGGAATTATCGTAGTGTCATCAGTATACTCTATTGTACTGTTAGTGAAAAGTCTTCCAAGCCTGTTTGTCGGAACGTACCTTCGTTTCCATCTTCGTTATATATTTTGAGTTCAAATTCCGAGCCATCTCCCAGTCCACCTTTTATAATAATGTCACGTTTCAGCTCAAACACAGAGATTCCGGTGCCGTCAAATTCGACCCGGGTGGGCTCCTTTTGAGACTTGAACTTGAAGAAAACGGACGAAGTCATCCTGGCAATATTATAACCACGTCAGCCGTGGCGAACTCCAATATTGGGCGGTCAGCCAGGAAGAACTGGAGAAGGGATGAAATAATTCGTAGAGCGTTGGTATCGTTCAGTGTCGTACTTGGTTTCGAATCCGTATATATGTGATGGTCTCCCTCTATCTGTCGCACGATTTGATGGCAAACGACACCCAGTTTTCAGTAGACGCAACAGGCTTGTGCCAGGTAATGCGACCGTACAAAGCCAAGGTAATTTTTTATCTTTTTTCGTACTGAGATATGGGGAATCAAGTTCTGATTTCAATAACTCAAAAATCTGGAAAGAGAGCAGAAAAACACGACGGAAAATGTACAAATGGCAGCAATGAAGCCGCAGAAATAAGAGTTGAACAACAAGTAACCGCCCGTAACAGCCTCAGCAGTTGACCAATCCCAACACCTCAAGCTACTTCCAAGTATTCAGCAAGCCACCTTGGACTGCCAGTCTATTTCGATGCCAAATGTATCCACAGCGAGCCTGTTGATATATCTTCTGCAATCACGTTGTATCGGAAGATGCCTGTGGGTTAGTCTTCGAGTGTGTTTGTAGGAAGAATCGAGGGTTGAGTTCGCTGATGGATTTGAAGGTGAATCACGTCTGACTATAGGCTGGGTCGGGTTATCAGGGAATAGAGATCGCTCAATCCAACCGCTACCGCTCAATATGAAGATGATTATTAGGTTGTCGAAGAGTTCGGATGGAGAAGGTCGATGATGAAGGTTGAAGAGTGAGGTTGGCAAACGAACTTGATGAAGTATGAACACGAGCAGTGGCGGTGTTAGACTGCTTATTAATACGAGCTAGCGTAAATAAAGTTAGATCTTTTCTATGGGCCATTCTGCATCGTTGTGGTGGTCCGTGCGCTATGACACAGACAGGCGGGTATGGCTAAAAAGTTATAAAGGATAGAGGGGTCGTTGTTCAGTCATTCAGCTGGTTTCACAACGCCGCCGCGCGAGAAAATTACCATGCCTACTGTTCACCTGCTAGACTATGTTGCGGGAAATATTCGCAGCTTAGTCAATGCCATAGAAAAGGTTGGCTACACTGTCGAATGGGTCAAGTCTCCCGAAGATGTTGAAAAGGCCGATGTAAGTCGTCCTGGAGCTATTTGCGGGGTTTAAATGGTTCTGGTATTGATATCTATGATAGAGGTTAATTCTTCCCGGCGTTGGCCATTTTGGTCATTGCCTAAACCAACTATCCTCGGCCGGATACCTCCCCGCGATACGGAAGCACGTCCAAGCTGGCAAGCCATTTATGGGCATATGCGTCGGGCTCCAAGTACTCTTTGAGGGCTCCTCGGAAGCTCCAGAAGTCACTGGACTCGGCATAGTCAAAGCCAGCCTTGACAGGTTTGACGACACCACAAAGTCAGTTCCACACATCGGCTGGAACAGCGCTTCGTCGGACAAGGAGTTCTTCGGCTTGCGCTCTGACTCAAAATACTACTATGTCCACTCATACAAGGTCCCGTACGTAAAGGGTCAACTGGAGGAACAAGGATGGTCTGTCGCGACAGCTCGTTATGGTGATGAGGAGTTTGTTGGTGCGCTGATGAAAGACAACGCCCTCATTACACAATTTCACCCAGAGAAGAGTGGCATGGCGGGGTTAAGAGTCCTTAAGGCCTTTTTGGACGGAGATGCAACCTCTTCTGATAGTGGTGCCTCTGGAAGCGCCTCTGCGAAGGAGGGTTTGACAAAGCGAGTTATTGCTTGCTTAGATGTCAGGGCCAATGATAGCGGCGACCTGGTTGTCACGAAAGGTGACCAGTATGACGTTCGCGAGAAGGGCAGTGGAGGAGACGTGCGCAACTTGGGCAAACCCGTTGAGATGGCCAGGAAATACTATGAGCAGGGAGCTGACGAGGTTACGTTCCTTAACATCACAAGCTTCAGGGACTGCCCGGTCGCAGATCTTCCCATGCTCGAGGTTCTCAGGCAGACATCGAAAACTGTCTTCGTGCCACTGACTATTGGAGGAGGCATCAGAGACACAGTCGATACAGATGGCACCAAAGTTCCCGCCTTGCAAATTGCAACCATGTACTTCAAGAGTGGTGCAGACAAGGTCTCCATTGGGTCGGATGCTGTGACCGCAGCCGAGGAATACTACGCGGCAGGGAAGAAGCTTTCTGGAAAGACAGCGATTGAGCAAATCTCTAAGGCATACGGAAACCAGGCAGTTGTTGTCAGCGTGGACCCCAAGCGCGTATACGTTGCCAGCCCAGAAGAGACGACCCACTCGGTCATCAAAACATCGAAACCGGGACCTAACGGAGAGGAATACTGTTGGTATGCCTGCACTATCAAGGGCGGACGAGAGACTAGAGATACGGATGTTATACAATTGACCCAGGCGGTCGAGGCTATGGGCACCGGCGAGATCCTGCTTAACTGCATCGACAAGGATGGCACTAACAGCGGGTTTGACCTTGAGCTTATTGACCACGTCAAGAGCGCCATTACAATTCCAGTTATTGCATCAAGTGGCGCTGGAAACCCAGGCCACTTCACAGAGGTATTCTCAAAGACGAAGACTGATGCTGCTCTCGGAGCTGGTATCTTCCACAGGGGGGAGTATACTGTGACACAGGTCAAGGATGAGTTGATAGATAAGGGATTTATGATTAGGCAATTCGAAAGCGAGATATAGAGTATCGAATTGACAATCAACATTATCCATTTCCATAACTCCTTCTCCATGTCTTGCACCGTGACGTACTGAATAAACTAGCTGGCTTGCTTCTCAAGATGGACTAGGCCATTCGGTGGCTAAGTACTCAGTTAGTTTGGAGATGATACAAAGTGGAGATTGATACGTACGGGTGAAAACTGTCGTAGCTGTACCCCTGCCTCCCTGAAGACGGCCGCCGTCTCACCGTCCATGCTATACCCCTGGCTATAGACAACCTCGCTGATGCCAACCTGGGCTATCTTAATACTGCATGTCAAACAGGGACATGTATCGCAGTACAATATAGCGCCTTCGCGGATCCTCTCTCTCCCTGCCTCCAACAAAGCGTTCTCCTCGGCATGGATGCACAAACACGTCGACAAGCCGACACCAGAACCTTGGGCACCATTGCACCTGGGGCACCCACCCTCACCACAGTTCTTGAGTCCTCTAGGTGTGCCGTTGTATCCAGTGCTGATGACACGCTTCTCTCTCACCAAGACACATCCAACTCTCCGCTTCATGCAGTTACTCCTTTGAGCCGCGAGAGATGCGAGCTGCATAAAATATTGGTCCCAGCTGGGCCTCAGGCGGTCCTCATTTGTCAAGTCAAGTTTCCCTAGAGTTGCATAGAGGTGTGCCAGGTCTGACGATGTGTTGAGAAGACGGATTGTCGCCCGCGAAATGAGTGGAAGCAAGCCACCATTTGGGTTGAACAGGTGGTCATCTGACCTCAAAACAAAATCCTCCAGAGACAGATCCTCATCCGAGTGAGGAGATGAAGATGAAGAGGTAAATCGCCTTTGAAAACGCTTCCAGCGTACATTCACAGGCGCATCAACGCTGATGAGAATGAAAAATGGCCGGCGGACAAGAAGGTCCAGGACAGCCTCGCAGTAAATATCGGTTGTCACCCAACGACGCTGCCATTGTGTCGTCACAAATTCAAGCAGCTCATCTACGGTACGAAAGCTGTGCTTGTCATCCGCCAAAGGCTCGTTTGCTGAGTGTTGCAGGCGTAGACGCGTGAATCCGTGGTGCTCAATCAGATATTGGGCAACGGTCCTCTTCCCCGAACAAATGCCACCACAGAGGCCCACAAACATTTCGTCGCTATGCAAACAAATGCAAGAAATTCACTGTGGCAGAATAACAGCACGGAACTTCAAAAGAATGTTCAAAGGAATTTGATATTATAACCTGTGCTTCAACGCACAGCAAGCTTGGAGCTTTGTTGTCGGTCAAAAGATTCTCCGTAACGGCAGACAAGGCTGAGGCTTGGCGTGCTTGTGCCTGTGGAGGTGGGTACATCTTGCATGTACTGTACGGTGCCCTATTGGATGATCAGCAGGTACCTCAGCACGGTTCCGGCCTCTCCGCCTGATTACTCGACGACTCCGGCGATAAGCTGCCTCCCCGCACTGCAGTTATATCTTACCGACAGCTTTACCTACGGACGGACTTCGACGCCAATATCTCGAAACATTATTCCACAACATCTTACTTATCCCCTCTTTCATACTACTTCTTCCAAATATCAAAAGCCTTCAAGGCTGGGGCGACACGTCCGATCAGCACCATGGCGCTTCAATACGCCCCGTTCCAGTCTGAGATCGAACTCCCCTTCTATTCCGCTCTCGCAAACCTTAAGATCGACCATGACCGTCTCGATGTGTCTGCTCGCCAGGTTCTAGGGCTCTATGGAGCACCTATTCATCTCTCGTCTCGGACAAACTGTCAGATGCAGATCTTGGGAAATGCACTGAGCAGTTCGTCGTAAGTTGTGAACTTCAAGACTGCGCCAGGACACAATTTAATAACCGCTCCTATAGAGTTCCTGCTGGCTTGGTGCGCGCCGAAGGAATCATCAGAAACGTCAATACCATCGAGGAATTTAAGAATGCTGACAAGAACGCCATCATCAATACTGCGGGAAAGCAGGTATGCTACTTCATTACTGCCCCTTGAACCAACAAGGTCGGACGTTAACACGCTTAGATTTGGGATGCGATACAAGATGGAACCATTTACTCTCTACCATCTCTACTCTCCTCCTTCACCATACTATCGTTTGCGGACCTAAAGAAATATCGGTTTACGACATGGTCTGGGTTCCCAGCTCTCCACTCAGACCCCGCCTGGACACAGTCTGCACCGATCGAGCGACTTGATGGGCGCGAGACGACAGCCCTTGTTGATGAGGTCGGCACATGGAGATACAGTGTTGACCCAAGAGAACACGGCTTCTTTCTGGCCAAGAAGGTGTACAACTCTGGCAAAGAACAAGTTGATCCAGAAGCGGAACCCAAGCCGGACGAACGCACCTCTCTCGATGACGATATGGGCTATACCTGGAAAATCGGGTCTCTTCATGCGTTTGAGACGGGATTTTTTAAAGAGGTGGATGCTAAAGACCAGTATATTTCGTTCGCAGACCCATCTACGTATCCGCAAAATCCTGGGTGGATGCTACGGAACCTCTTGGTCTTGGTGAGGCAGCGTTACAAGCTCGACAACGTCCGCGTCCTGTGCTTCAGAGATGTTCAATCTAAGAGGGACGAGGCCCGAAGCATTATCCTTAACCTAAGTTCAACCTCTGCCGAGAAGGATGAAGCTGCCCCGCCAACGGTGGCCAAAATGCCCAAAGTAACTGGTTGGGAGCGAAATAGCCACGGGAAATTGTCATCCAGGTTGACAGACCTGTCCCAGTACATGGACCCGCGACAGCTTGCGGATCAGTCTGTCGACCTTAACTTGAAGCTCATGAAGTGGCGCATTGCGCCGAACCTAAACCTCACAAAAATAAGCCAAACGAAGTGTCTTCTCATCGGAGCTGGCACACTGGGCAGCTACGTATCACGGAACTTGCTGGGCTGGGGCGTGCGTAAAATCACCTTCGTGGATAATGGAACCGTATCGTTCTCAAACCCGGTCCGCCAACCACTATTCACCTACCAAGACTGCCTGGGAGGAGGAGGGAAGAAGGCAGAACTAGCAGCGAAAGCCCTGCAGGACATATACCCCGGAGTAGACAGCACTGGACATGTCATCTCAGTCCCCATGCTCGGACACCCAGTTACCGACGAGGCGAAGGCACAACGCGATTTCGACACTCTAAAGAAGCTTATCGACGAGCACGATGCCATATTTTTACTAATGGACACTCGCGAGAGCCGATGGCTTCCAACGCTGATGGGCAAGGCAACTGGAAAGATCGTGATGAATGCTGCTCTTGGGTTTGATACATACGTCGTCATGAGACACGGAATAACACCTGCAGATGGAGGCCAGGCAGCCCTCGGCTGTTACTTCTGCAACGATGTCGTGGCGCCAGCAGACTCAGTAAAGGACCAGACCCTCGACCAGCAATGTACAGTAACACGCCCAGGAATAGCAGCAATAGCATCCGCACAACTCGTCGAGCTTCTAGCATCCATCCTGCAACATCCCCTCGGCGGCCTCGCTCCTGCCCCGAAGCCAGTTCAGTCGTCAGGCTCAGGCCCAGTTTCGTACGAGCGTGACCCACCGGAGCACCCCCTGGGCATTGTACCCCACCAGATCCGCGGCTTCCTAGCGAGCTGGCAGAACATGCTTATCAGCGGGCAATCCTACGACTGCTGCTCGGCATGCTCATCCAAAGTCGTGGATGCGTATGAAAAGGACGGGTGGGACTTTGTAAAAAAGGCATTAGCGGAGAGGGACTACATCACCGAGTTGAGCGGGCTGGCTGAAGTGCAGCGGGCTGCTGAGGCGGCGGGTGGGGATATTGATTGGGATAGCGAGGAGCAGGGCGGGGATGAGGGTGAAGGGGAGCTTCTTTGATATTGTCAAATACCCAAGGCTTACATGAAATAACGTCTTTGCGAGCAGTCTGGTTGAGAATGGGAGACCTAGATGGACTTTTTACGATCTTTACGCCCTTTGAAGTATTTGTATTTGCAACTGGAGTAAGGCACAGAAGGAGGTATATTCTGCATATGACGGCTTGGTTGGCTATGTTATCACGTCTAGTTCAACTGTACTTGTTTTATTATTAACGGTAGCAATTGAATTAACACACTTATATTGAGATATATTGGTAATCCTATAACGACTGCAGTGGTGCAAGATGCTGTATATATGCGAGTATTCTAGCCAAAATAAATCCCATAAATTCCCACAATCCAATCAAGCAGGGTAGTCGCGGCCTATTCCTACTCCCCGAGTGCACCGGCGTAACGTGCATTGGTCGACAGACCAGTGGTATCTAATATACAAAGAAAGATCATTCGCTCGTATTTCGTGATATGCTGCAAAATCAGCGATGGAAGCCCCCCACGTCGGCGGGTAGGCTTCCAATATAGTGACACATCCGTCTACCACCCAAGCTGAGGAGCTTGGGTCATTCCATACAGTCATGAAGCTCAAATTAGGACCCATTCACTGCCTCTCTTGAGGAATTTGTCCAGCAGCAGGCTGATATCCGTCAGCACGAATCTGCAGACATAGAAACCGAAGAACTCCGCAGCGTGGCGGGTGCTCAGTTCCAAGCCAACTTGTGTTTTATCCGCATGTCTAAGGCCAGGATCCTCGACTTGACGAGCAATTTGATCTAATCAGAGTTAGCGGTGTTGTGAGAGATACAAATGTGTGATTATAAAACATACCAAGGACTTGAGCGGCATCGAATAGCTTTGCTAATGCGCTCATATAGTTGGAATTCGGGCCTGTAAACTGAACTTGTGATATATCCCTCTTCGCAAATCGGGTACTGCCCGAGGTCGTCATTGGAAGCGAGCTTATCGTATGGCCGTCCTTTGGAGTCTCTGCTACTTGTGTCCGTCCGCCGTAATTGTTCAGCGCCACACCAGAGCTCTTTGATCGTAACCGGCGCCATGAGAACGAAGACTGCTTTCCAATCCCGGACGATGTTTTCGCGCTAGTCGTAGTCGTCTCGGCTTCGGTTGCGGTCGACGAGGCATCTTTAAATAACATGCCTGAGCCTTGTACACCTACATCATTACCAAGCTTCCTTACTAGAAGGGCTCGACCTTGCTCAAGGACGTCCTCGAAAGCTTGCATTTCATCGAGCACCGCGTCCGCATCAAAGGTATCAACCTGAGCGAGCTTCTGCAAAGCTGCCGTAAGGAGGTCACAACACGATATCTTCTCCTCAAGCCCCTTAATTTTCACTCCCTTGACGCGCCAGACATCTCTTGGCACGAATAGCTTGGTGGAGAGATAGCCACCACGAGTATGTACCAAGGTTTGATAGAAAGCGCGCATTAGCCAGAAAGGCCTTAGGAGATGTTCAGTCGGACACGGCTCCAGAGGTATCGGCCCATTTACGCTGCCGCCATTTGGCGAGCCTGGACTTTCTGCAGAGTGCATATCGCTATCAAACAGGTATAAGCCACCGGTGGGGGCACCGGTGGGAATACCATTCATCTTCTCTCGGAATGCTGCTGCAATCGGCGTTGGGAGTGCTGGCATCGCCGGTGGTTTGTTTGGATCCCCCCTCGTAGCTGAAATAGCTCCAAACTGGGCTGTCAAAGGCGTACCCGGCGACACCTCGGGGCCATCATCAACGTGGGATACCGAAAGATTACGGCTCTTTAGGTTCTTGAGACTAGACGAAGAGAAATTCTTCCGGATTCCTGATCTGGATTGCGCTCGTCCAGGAGAGCCAGAACGAGGAAGCGAGCCCGCGTTATCGTCCAAATTAAAGCTTTGCGTAAGGGTAGGAGTTGGTGGAGAAGCAACCTCGGTTGGGAAGGGAGATGAGGTCTGACGGGCCCGAGATGTGGCGTTGCTCGTAGATATCGGTATCGGAGGAGGTGGCATTTCCATTCTTGACAGCGAAAACCCTCCGGCAGGCTCTGAGGGAATATCGGGAGGGGGCGCAGTAGGAGCCTGAGACACGGGCACCTTCGGTGCGGGCCTCGAGGCTGTCTCAATCTTCAATTGCTTAGGGTTTTGTCCTGACAGGCGCCTGCTCCTAACGGTATGGGAGCTAGGTATAGGTTCGGGCGTCTGCGCTTGCAATGGTCGTGAGAACTGCGGAGCACCAGACGAAGGAGGACGCGGAAGGGCTTGGCCGGGCGGTGGGTGCGTTGGCGGTGGTGTTTTTGATTGAAAGATAGGTAATTTGGGGACAGGGGCAGTCTCCGCAATGGTGGACATCGTAGTCCCACCAGTGGTAGGGTTTGACCCGAGTGAACTGTGCCAGGTGCGTCCAGAAAACCCACTCGAGTCAGATTCTCGAGGCAATGCTGATTTAGACTGAAGGCCAAACTCGAACTCATCCATAACGTAGCCCCTGGTCATCTCCTCAAGCATGCGCTCTTCTTCCTCGGATTCGCCATCATAGTAGTCCTCCTGGCCGGTCTGGTCGCGGGCCATGCGCTCTCGCTCCCGATCTCTAGCCATGTGAATAGCGGTCTCTCTTTCTGTCTGTCTGACCCTTTCTCTCGCCATCTCAACCCTCATTCGCATACTGGCGACTCCATTGTCATACTCAGCCGTGCTTCTCATGGGAGGGAGGTTTTCCACGGGCTCGAAACCATCATCATAAGCTGCTTCCACTGCAGCATCTAAGGCAGCATCGAATTCCGCCTCGGTTGCGCCGCTAGCAGCTCTTATATGCTTCCTTCTCATGCCCAGCGAAGACGTCCTTGAATGTACGGATGACGCTCCAGAACCAGATTCGTCGATGGTATCCAACCACGAAATGGAATCGTTGCTTATTTCCCTCGCATGGCTGTTTTCATTTGATTCAGCAGTTGACGGACGATTGGGTTTTGAGTGGTCTTCTTCGGTTGGTCCCATATCTGCTGGAGAGATTGGCGGTCTTGGGGAGAGTGGTGGCACCATCATTGATTGGCGTTCCATGGGGGCAGGGAGAGTTTGTGGGCCGAGGAGGTTTTGGCCGATGGGAGACCTGGCAGGGGCAGGTCGCTGGGAATAATTAGTACTGTGACCTTGATGTCCATTCTGGAAACCTACATCGAAGGTCTGCGGGACAAGTGATTCCCTTCGTCGAGGGTGTTGGACAGTCTGTTGCTCAGCAGGGTAAGATTCAAGTGCGAAGGTGTCTTGGTTAACGATTCTCGTCACAGTAGCCATTCCAATTACCGTTGCTCCGTCATCATCTACAGGGGGAGATAAATCCTCTGTGTATTCAATGCTTTCGGGCCTGGCAGGTAAGGCTTTGTCATCCTCATTGTAGGGAGCAAGCTTCACGAGCTCTGTTATCCGACTGGTGTAGGTATTTCGCTATATTGGTTAGTGAAGTTCGACTGAGCGGGAAGTCCAACGTACAATAGCCTCCAGCTTCTTCCTATCCTCATCCCCCGAACTTCTCATCATCACCTGCTGTAGTAAATCGCATGCCTCTGAATACGCCTGCATGGCACCTTCAAAATTCATTGCATTATCCAGAACCACCGCCGTATTCGCTTTCTGAAGCGCCTTTGAAAGCATGGCCTTTTGCGATGGCTGCCTCGACGAGCGATCTTTGTTCTTATCTGACGAGAGGGTTCCTGAGCTTCCTTTCGCGGCGTGGGACCGGTTTCGCGAATGTCCTCTGCTGCGGCTACGGTCCCTACCTTGCCGCTGCTTTTGAACAGGGCTGCCACTAGACTTGGTATGTCCCGGTGGCAGCGACGGCGAAGGAATTATAGGAGACCGATTCATGGAGTGGTTTCTCGCCGAGCCACGTGTATTTGGATCCTCCCACGAATCACCAAAGTAGTCGGGCGCCGCAGACCGTACCGCGGCAGACAGTAATCCTGCAGTCGATGGCGATATAGTGGTTGACGTTTGTGGGGACTGGTCACGATCGTTGCTACCACGGCGATATGTGGGGAGAGTTATTATGGAGGGTAGGGTCGATGTAAGGTTCGAGCTTTCTCGTCCTCGCGACGGAAGTCGCTGTGGGGAGCTCTCCGACTTTGGTGCTGCGTATCTGCTTCCCTTGGAAAAATTATCGATTTTGATGTTTCCCGAGGCCGACCCCAGCGCCCGCGAGGAGCTGTTCGACCTTACATGCGCCGTCGAACCTTTGCTTGAGGTTGTAGACTGCGACCAGCGATTCAGATTTCCAACCCCGTCCCTGAGACTCCCAAGACTGTCTGATCGCCTATGCGAAGCTACCTGGCGTCTTCGTGCTTCCGGAGATATTGGAGCTAGCTCCGGAAAGTGTGTAGTATTCTTCCCGTTCGCGCTCGGTGGGGGTCGTGAATTCGATCGTCCTTGGACGGCTTCTGAGTGAAGAGCTGTAGCATCTGTGGAATATGGCATATTCGCCTGGTGTTGGATTCGGTAGGATCGGTCGTCCGTGGCGGCCGCTTGCATTGTGGTTTCGAGTATCAAGAGTGGAGGCTAAAACCAGGGGTACGGTGTCGGAAAGGCGCACGCATGAATTGTTTCAACTCTATTGCGAAGTTCGGGAAGGCGCACACGCGTATACGGCGACTTGTCAACGGTCTCGTCAGCGCGCGCGCGTTACAAGAACAGTTTTATACTGAGGGGTGTTGCGGTCGCGATTGGGATGTGGGCGGCGAGCGCGTGGAGGTCGCAACCATCGTTCAAGCGGAGTCCATCCTCTTCCAATTGTACTATACAAGAGATGATGTGATATAAAAAAAAATCTATCCTTGCATAAATCGGCGGCCGAGGACTGTCGGAGTGAGGAGGGGAAGGCGGGTTGTTTTTTGTGAGGCCACACAAGTCGAGTCGTGGAGATATGTAGATTAAGATAAGTCAGCTAAAGAGGGATGGACTAATTAGGCAATAAGGGGACGGATAGGTCCCCGTTTGAGCCCCAGGTACGACAGGTACGACGACAAATATTATGTAATCACTACCGCGCGACGCGAACAATGCCACCCGCGTATAACTCCATGTCCACCCGCGTATAATCCAACACAACTGAGATATGCTGAGATGTACATTAATTAATTTAAAATGCATATAACCTTAAAGCCTATCTATGCACATGCACCGCCGTACAACTTCAATCGCTGTGTAGAACATATCCAAGAAGCTCTTATCGTACTGTACAAGAATATACATATCAGTGCGTTATTGCCCTGGCCCCTTGCAACAACAGCCCAAACATCAATCCTCGAGCAACTTTCTCGTCCTGCAAGCAGTCGAAGACCCTGCCAACTGCCTCGCCCGTAGCAGCCTGCCCCATAACACCGGCCAATGCAGGGGGAATACCCCTCTCAATAACCAATTTCCTAGCCCGGACCCTTAACTTCGTCTTTTCCTCAGGGCTGAGTTCCTCTGGCCATGCTTTAAGCTCTTCTTCCGTCGGCATTGTGTTCTCACGAATCTTCCGGAGATGGCTGGCAATACCAGCGTCAGACGTATTTCCAGTGATCACAGACTCTTGGACGAGAGATTGGATGGATGCCAGCGAAGGATTTCCAGGCCGCAGGAGGAATGTTTTGGCCGCCGTGAGGAGTGTTCGCCGTATATTCCAGACAGATGATAGCGTATATAGCTCATTAATCATTGCAAACGTCAACTCTAGCGCCACTCTGGTCTCCTCTTCCGTGAAAGGTGATGGGTCCTTTCTCTTGTTGGGTACCTTGGCCTCAGAGATCGACGGGGATCTCAAGGAGTGGTCTGGTGTTGTATCATTCGTGGAAGCCACTGGGGTCATAATGTCGTTCTTTGACAGAGCAGGCGACGAAGAAGATCGTATAATTCCGTAGTCGTCAGGCATGTCGCTAGGAGGCGGCGGTAGCACGATATTATCGAGGTCTGGCAATGGATTCCGAGGCTCTTCTAGCCCCAGAGATTCCATCGACGATTTCATGGATGCATCGGCGGCCCCATTGCTGGAATCTTCAACTGGTGTAAGGGACAGCTCAGATTCGGGAGTTTCTGTAATGGCCGCTGCTCCATTTCGAACTTCTTCGCTTGATGGCTTGGAGCCGTTAATGGATGCACTGTCGTCAAGCTCTGGCGCAAGCGATGAGGATGACCGGAAACCGGGACGACTCTGGCTGAGTTTACTAGCCGACCTTCCTCTCCCAGAGTTTATATTCCCAAGGACTCCTGTCATGCCACCGAAAACAGTTTTGCCGCCTTCAGCAGCCCCCTTGGAAGCGCTCATGAGGTTATCCACCAAGCCCTTACCCATAGTTTCAAAAGCCGCGGGAGAAGGCCACCCAAAGCCCTTTCCTGACTGCCCCTGGCTTTGGCTCTGTTCCTTCTCGAGGAAACGTTTCATTCCCACGCTTTCCGCCAAAGCCGCATGACGACATGCATCACGCAGATAATTCTCTAAATTAGTGCGCAAGTCCGCCTTTCCTTGGCTCTTCCAAGCTGGCAGTGTTGCATGCGTTTGCGTGAAGGCTGTCACTCCAGACACCTGCGCAATGCGCTTTAGAACCTCGTGCAGCGTCTCGAAATCCGCGTATTTGCGAACAATCATCCAACCAGAGTAACGTGAGGAGTTCGGCTCAATCTGGACCAGGTAATCTCCTGTGGGCTTGTTGCGAAAGCGACCATTATCGCCTGGAGAGGCGTCGTCCATGATAGTTATACCCGCACCTTCAAGGGTCAGGGGCTTGGGCGTCTCATTATCCAAATCGATACTTCGCTGGGGAACAATCTGGTCGAAGCTTGTGAACGACTGCTTCGGTTCTGCCTCAACTTCGTTAGGAGTCGGGGTAGATGTTTCCTCGATCGGACCTAAAGGAACATTTACGCCATCTGAAGTGTGACTTGAAGACATCCTAGTAACATCTGTGGTGTCCCTGGACATGGAAGATCTCGAAGTCTCTTTAGACTGTCTTGATTCGTCCTCCGCGATTAGCTGGCTTAGCCTTTCCGCCTCCTCTGTGGCAGACTTCATTGCGTCGTCCGCTCTGCTGGCTCGCTTTTGGGAGTTGATATCGGTTTGATCCACCGTTGGTTCAATCCCCTTCGGAGATTGTATGCCCATGCCAGCATCAATGGCTTGAATAATGTCCGGTTCGCCCTCTTCAAGCAAGTATACAATCCAGCCATTTATCCACTCTGGTTTAGAACATGCCTTCAAACTCATCTCCATTACAACCCCACTTAATACCCTCTGTAAGAAAATCCTTGCCGGGTCGCAACTGTACACGGACTTATCGATAAAATTCTGTAATAAATCGTTGGCAATCAATTGAAACTTTTTCTGCTGCTGCTTCTCATCCATGATATGGGCGAGATGGGAATCAGGCTTCGAGACGAGGTATTCATGAACTGCGCCTTGAGGTGAAAGCTCGGAATCAGGCGAAGACAAAATAGCGCTTGACAGTTCACCGAGAAAGACGATGACTATCGAGGAGCAATTGGTAAAGAAGTCCAGGAAAGCGTCCGCGGGGCGTTTCTTCGACAAGGCTTTTGCTATGGAGCGTAGGAACGACACCAGAGTCTGTTGACTTGTTCGCGGGAATGATTTTTCCTCTGGCAGAACAGGGGAGTACCAGTACTCCACATAATCTCGAATAGTAGCTTCCACAAGTTCTCTCAGCGCCTCGGCCGTCGCAGGGCGAAAGTCGTCAAAGTTGGCCCCCTGCTCGCCCCCCTCGTCTGTATCGTCAAAGTCGTCAACTTCGTATGGATTCGCTGGATTCTTTCCCCTCCAATCCAGAACTTTTTGTAGGACATGAAGCCCATTCTGCCTTTGGGGAACGGCTTGGATATCGGCGACAGCACTGTGCCTCTCCCACGACGCATGCAGTATTATTCCTCCAAATGCGCCTATAAGCACGAGGCCAACCTTTCCCAAGATAAGATATGTACAGCCCGCCAGCCCAACCGCTACGGCACACAGCTGTTCGGTGGACGCGTTGGCTAGGAATTGGAGGAGTCGAGTTGTCACATCTGGTGTTGCGGGAGGTGCGCGTGTGGGTGCTGCGTCAGCTTGTCCATTGGGCGCATCGTCGACTACGGGCGAGGAACCATTTCCTTGATGGTCTTTATTATCTTCGATTGTTGCCATTGGGATATGGAGATTTTCGCAATTCGTCGCGGGTTGTTGCGACCATTAGTTATTTCGCAACTGTTGTTGTCGAGTCGTCGCTGTCGTAATGGGAGAGATATGCAGGAGTAATCCGTGGCGACGCTATGTAGGATTCTGGACCAGGTGAGGAAGGTCCTGTCATCGTACAAAGAGAACTTAAAGAGCTGTTGTCACAGACATATATGCGGAGATATAAAATTGGTTAAAAGCGCCAATCTCAATGTTTGATCGTTCGTGCTATTCTTATCTTCAGCCCAGCGTAGAGCCCGTATTGTTTCAGTCGCTCAGAGGGCGATCCAGCCGGGTGAGGGAGGGCCATTAACAGCGATACTACTAGGGCTGTATCATCATCGGCACGTGACTGTCAATCACTGTACGCGTTGCTGCGCGGGCTGCGCGATTGACCGCGTCCGAAGCTTGGCTCGATGTGTAACCTTCTTGTCTGCACCGAGGTCTCGATATTTGGTATTTTCGATTCCGTACTTCGTTGTTCATCGCGCATCACTGGACAGCCTTAAGAAAGCCCCAATATCTTCCGTATAGTTTTCCGAGCTATATTCCGCGCATAATTGAACGAACCGTTTACAAGCAACCACTTCGACTTCAGGTAATGAGATGCAGAACCTTCTAACAAAGGGCCGTATTAATGCAACCCCCAGGGCAATCTATCCAGTAATTTTTGTCAGAAAAGAAGATATTTCACCAATCTCATCCCTCACCTCTTCCACAATGCCTGCCAACAAACGCGGCCGCATACAAGACTCGCCCAGCGACATCGACGACTACGATGATGGCACCGGGTTCGTCGCCTCCGATGACGACGGCAAACCAAAGAGCAAGAGGACCAAAACCACCAAGCCCAGTAGCGCAGCAAAGCCCGCACAGGCAGAGACAGGCGAGAACGGCGAGAAGTTCTGGGAGGTTAGTGGCTGGCCACTTTTTGAGATATGATAATGAATGGTAGCTGACAAACCACAGCTATCACAGGGTAGAAACAGCAGGAGAGTCGGCATCAGCGAGTTCAAGGGGACCCGTCTGATTAATATCCGCGAATACTATCAGAATCCCGCAGGTGATTTCTTGCCGGGCAAGAAGGTAAGCCGGAACATACTACATGCTTGTATCGATTTCCTGTGCTGACTTTCTTTAGGGTATCTCGCTGCCGCTCGACCAGTATAAGGCGCTCCTTCGGGCGATTCCAGATATAAATGCTGCTCTCACGGCGGCGGGCGAGACTATCGAATCAGGCGGTGCTAGTGTCGATGCGGATTCTGGTGCTGCATCGAAGAAGGCCGGAGTAAAGGGTGCATCGGCTGGGTCTAAAGAGCAGAGGGCTAATATCGACGAGACAAGCGATGAGGACGAGGCAGAATAATCATCTAAAAGGGGCACGCTGTAACAATAGGTATGATACATGAATAATAATGACATTCGCCAGAGGAACATTGAACTGTATTTGTACTTTCTATTGTATTTACACCCTACTTAACCGTACCGAATCTAAATATCACCTCGCTCAAGGCTTCAGGAGGTCCATGCTGGCCCTCCGCTTGTATGCTCGGTGTCTAGATAACAACTGAGATTGCATGAAATGACAGACATCCTCGTCGCCCCAATAGCTCAAATGGCTTGCGATTGTATTGTAAGGGTTGAAATCCAGAACGCTCCTGTTTCAAATTAGCATCTCCTCGTCAGAGCAACACGATTTTAACTTACTCCTGAATACTGAAATCAATACGGCCGTTCTCATTCAAGCCCCTAACCTTCAACTCCTCCCTCCTGAGCTTCTTGGCCTTCTCCTCGGCCGCAACCCTCTCTTTATTGGTCTCCTCATTTCCTTGGTGACTCTTCCGTCGCTTCTGGAACCCGGCGTACAGAGTCTCAATATCGTCATCAATCAGCGTCGGTGCATTGTCATTACCCTCGCGATCCGCATTGGCAGTATCTTCAGCTAGTTGCCTCTGCTTCTCATTCGTGTTTTCCCTGGTCAGGGTACGATTATCAGCAATGACGCCGCCACCCGAGATATTAGTTCCAGCGCCCATAGACAACGGTGCCTCGCGGATGCCCTGTCCCTGAGCTCGCTCCATCTTGGCAATGTCCTCACCAGTGAGCCCAAGGCTTCGGTTGAGAAGACTGCTAGCGATTCCAGAGCTGAAGCTAGACCAAAGCCCGCTGACACTCTGGCCGACCCTGGCACCGATTCCAGTGATTCCTTGGGCTGCAGAGGTATTGAATATACCCTTCTTTGTGTATGGAAGTGCCTGCGGTTTGAGAGATGACATGGCGGGCGCAATGAGAGGCTCGAGGCGGTATGCGATGGGGTCGGAAGGATGAAAGATGTTGTACAGCTGCGCGCACTTTGGTGAGGATATCGAGTAGGGAAGCCCACTTGTGGGGAAAAACGTCTCGTTGGGGTGGCTATTTGCGGCAAGGAATGGGTCATCCATCGCATCCAAATCCATGGGACTCTGTGCTGGCATGGCTTCAGGGTGACGCCTAGCAGCAATTGTTCGCCCCTTAAGCATTTGGAAGAGTCCAATTGGGCTGCCGAGGCAATAGAAGTCCTCGACTTCGAAATCGAAACTCATATCCTTGCCGTCCTTCTTGCTTTGAGGTTGCACACCGGGTCGGTTGTGGTAAAACTTGGGGTGTTGGGGTAGACCGTACGTATCCTTGTCTTCCTTCTGACGACAGAGGATATCGAAGAAGATGGCAGATCCAAGTGAGTGGCCGATCAAGCTGACTTTCCCATTGAAGTCAGGGTTTCGGTCAAGGAAAAGCTTGTACACCCTATTGCACTCGCGGAGCACAATACTGGAAATATGTTCCCTGTAAGCACTTTGATAAAGCAAGACGTCCAGAGCAAGGTCAGTGATGAGACTTCTCACGAACGGAACACCCTCCACGGTAATATCATCCAAACTTGGGTACTCTTCCTCTTCGCTAGAGACATCGGCAAGATCGTGCTCTTTGCGGTTTTGCTTCAGGCCATGGCGAGGGAAGTCCAGCAAGTGTCGCCAGCACACTGGGAGGACTTGGATCCGGCAGTTCTTTGGAAGTTTATCTATTTCGGAATTTAAGGCTTGTAGGTCGGCGGAATTTCCATACACGGTTTTTAGTGTTTGACGGAGGACATTGACATCGTGTATGAAGTTTACGCTCTCGGTCCGCATCCCTAAACGCTGCCCGATACCATGGGTCACCAGAACTAAATGTTCAATCTCACGCGATTGATCTTCGGTTGGATGGTCCTGATAATCATCTCGAATCTCCTTCTCGTCGAGTTTTCTTGCCGCCTCTTCACTCTTTGGAGATGAAGAACTGCTACTCGATGGCGGCCTCTGCGCTTCGGCATGTAGGTCGCGAACATCGGATGCTCTCAGAGTTCCGGCTGGAGCAGATCTGCGCTTCAGAAGCCTTTGTTGCCTTTCATCAAGCCGAAGGCCTGCCTTCTCAGGCTCCTCTACCACATCTGGCTCTGGGGCAGAAGGCACCTCAGTTTTGGCATCAGTCGAAGTTTTCTCCCCTTTAGTATAACCTCGTACTATCTTCACACCGCTCATATAACCTCCTCCTGCGAATCGTTGGTAAACGGTCGTACTCATGCGGGACACGATGCTGTCATCTGATAGCCACGCAACAGTATCATCTTGGTATGTAGCAATGGAGTTCATATATGAACCAAACAAGCGGTGTGTCTGAGGTTGGTGTGAGGCATCCGTAGGCTTACTACTAGCCTGCTCTGTGGTCTCTTTCAAGTTCTCGGCGGATGGTTTGGGAGTGACTTTGGCAGTGTCCTCGCTAGTAGGTAGTTTCGCTTCATCCGCGGTTTTTGGCTGAGGAGCCTTAACAGCAGGTTTCGGGTAGCGGAATGGCTTGACCTTCAGATACCCTTCTTCTAACTGCGTTGCCAAGTTTTCATCGCATGGCCGAAGCGTCGATCCCTCCTGGTAGAACCAAGTACCTCTCCTCACATCGTATATAGGCCCAAGCCAATAAACCGGCGCGAGTTCCCTCTGTTCAATGTCGACATCAAATAAATAGTCCTCATTGACAGGTACCTTAATTGACCTTGGTTGCTTTGGTGAACCATCCCCTTCTAGGGAGCTATTCTCCTTTCTGCCCGGCTTTGACTCTGGCGTCGTTAGGTCGATTGGGTTCTGAGCTGTTTGCCCTCCATCCTCTTCATCTTCGATAAACTTCTGATATGCTTTCTCGATAGACTGGGAATCCCCTGGGGAGAATGTCAGGTATTTCTTCGGTGCGGGCAGTGGTTTCGACTCGATATTGACATCCTTGAGAAGCTTAGGTTTTCGCTTCGGAGCCTTCAACAGGTTAGCAAGCTTTCAAGTAGCTGGTATAAATGACTTACATCGACTGCGTAAAACCATTGTGTTTTTAGCGGAGGGCAATCATCTGGATATCTCCTCGTACTGATCCCATGCGAACGCCCAACACTATGATCACCACCCCTCTGCGCCGACTGCGCCTCCGGGGCCACTCCACTCGCTTCTGCCGGCTTTGGCGTCGTTGTCCGTGCACTCGTCCATGGCGAAATCGATTCCACAGCTGACTCCAGGTACGATTTCTCCACCTTCTTTGGGGCCGCTGCTGACGAGGTCGAAGTCATGCTTGCGTCTGGCTCCGGCCAGTCGAGCCGCCCCGGTTTGGGTTTCGAAATACCACCCCAAGCGGAGGCGGGGCCAACCAGGGACTCGGGAAAGTAGTTTGGGACCTGGCGGGCGATGCTGCGGAGGAAACGGGATGCCAACTTGGAGGTTGTGGGGGTTGAATGTGTAGCTTAAATGCGATGGGTGGGGACGATTGGGTTGCTAGAGCTGTTTGCCTTGGTTTCGAATCACTGGCCAGGCATTGGGGTTGATTTAGGCATATTTTTTGCTTAGAGAAAGAACGGGCGAATCTAAGATAATCTGATCTATAGTTCTGGTAAATAATGGAAAAGGTGGCATTCCACGGGAGAGGTGACGTTGACGCTTTGGCGCACCATGGAAGTGGACAGGTGAGGGAGCTCCCGCCTGTTAAGCTTTGGCCATTCACAGCGCCGATCATGTGATGGAGGGGTGCTGTGGGGCGCAACGAAGTAGTGACGTAGTGCTGTATATTTGAACCCCTTTATTTTATCAGCCTCCTGAGAACAAATGCAGCGAATGAAAAGATAAAGATATGCTTAAAACTATCTACGCCCACTCCCGCTCTCCGCTTGTCCTCCATAATGATAACTCCCTAATTTTCAAAAAAAGACGCAAAAATGCTCTAAACTCCCCATCCCTAAATCCTAAAACCAAGCAAGCCATGTATAATCATCAAGATCATAAATCATAACCCTCATGAAATGTCCGCCGTGCTCCCCAAAAGCAAAAAAGAGTATATAGACCTCCAGAAGCGCGCCGCACAGCAGATAACGCTCTCTGGGTCCATCCAAAGCTCGACCGTCCTGTGAATCCCGGGTTACTTTTCTCCCGTCGCTGTTCATACACCTCTTCTCATGCACCCATCTAGTCGGCTGTCGCGCCGCCCTCCACTCTCCCACGAAGCACATCCTCAACGCCATCCCTCACGCCCCTCGGCCCACTAATACTCCTCCTCAACCCCTCCCTCCTCCTCTCCCTTCTTCGCTCCGCCCACCGCTCCACACCCGAAACACTCACCCACCTCACTCCAACCTTGAAATTCCACCTCCCAAACCCAACATCACGCATCCGCTCCCTCGACATCCGACTCTCGCTTCCGGAACTCACTCCCACGGGCGCGCTCGAGTTCCGCATCCCCTGCCGCGCGCTCGCAAAGCGCACATACTCTCCCAGCGCGACGCTCCCCATACTGCCAAGTCGAATTGCCACAACACGCAGGTTCCCCGACCCCGATCGCTTGATCGTGCGCCGCGGCCCCCCAAAGCCAATCTCGCGGTCGCGCGCAGGCATGATGGAGAACGTGTTTTTCAACACCGATGAGAGGCTTCTTTTTGGCGGCGACAGAGCAGGATGCGCACCTGCTTGCGGGGGGTAGTAGTTTCGATCGTCCCAATCCTCATCAGAGTAGTCGTCATCGCTATCCAGGTCATCCCAGAAGCGAGCGGGGCGCCAGAAAGGATGCAGACGCGATGTGTCGGCAGGCTGATCAGTGACGGTGGGGTATGAATGTGGACTTGCTGTGTCGACGCTATTCTTCGGTTGGCGGCTTAGGGAAAAGCGTCGCGGGAGAATAGTAGAGATGGATATGCTCTCACGGCGGTGCGTAGAGAGTGCACGTTGTAGGAGGGATGGGCGACGTTCGAGCGGCACGGATGAGATGGTGTTTGTTTCTGCGGGAAGGCAGTCTTGACCAAGTTGTTTAGAGTCGTCCTCAGGGGAGACAGCAGCGGGAGTGGGAGGGATGAATTTGATGAGTGGTGGCTCCGGGGGATCGCGGGGGTTGCGAAGCGGGGAGTCTGCTTCGATTTGGAGTGGGAGGCCGCGTTGGGGAGGTGTCATAGGATCTGGTTCGTTTGGAAGAGGAAGGGAGGAGGTCCGGAGATGGATTGGTCGACCTTTATGCGCAACGCGAGGCTGCACAGGGGCGTGCTGAACCATGAGTACAGACCTGTTCTGGTGCGGGTACAGATTTATAGCCAGCGCTTCTGATATTTCAAGTGCCGTACCATGTGTGTCGTGCGATGACTGTGAGAACGGTGTTACTTGTGCTGAAAGTCGCTGGCCAAAGAACGGGTCTCCATTGGTATCAACCGTTAGCGTGTTGGCCAATGGCGCACCGTCCTTGGGCGGCACGGGCGGTGGGTTAGGAGATAGCGCAGCGAGTTTGGCCGCCTCAACCGCTTGGATTGCGTTATGGGCCCGCAGACTCTCTGCAGTTAGAGATCCCGAACGGGAAGTATTCCTGCTTGTCGGAGCGGAGAGAGATGAGCGGCGCTGCGGTATAACAGGCGGGCCATCAGTGGTGCGTTCAGACCGCACCTGGGACGCAGCAGAATCAGACATCCGTCTCTGTCGGATTGTGGGCTGTTCGATGGTTCCGGGGATATTAGACCCAGCTGACTGGGACAAAGGAGCCGACTGCATAGATGCGGTCTTCCTCGAAGTACGGCTGCTTGCTGGGCGGAGGGCGGGGGCCTGGGCGGTTTTCACCGAGGAGCGGCGCTCGGGTACCACGATGACAGGAATAGCGCCCTCAGATAAGATTCTCCGGCGTGATTTGGCACTTGCAGTGGTGCTCGCGGTTGAGTTGAGGCTGTCGTGATTAGGCCTTGAGGACCCGGCGCTCTTGTTAATGATCCGCTTTGCAACCTCACTGGCTCCGTCTGACACGCCATTGGTGACTGCTGGCGCAGTTGGAAGACCCGGGGGAGTAAAATCTCGCAGCCCATACTGTTTTTTAGTGTGTCGCAGAGTCCTCCTTTGAGCCGGAGGCGTGTTAACAACGACTACCGCCCCAATAGTGGTAGCACTCGACTTTCCTGATATCGACGAGAACCGTCGTACATCAGGTGTCGGAGGACTGTCAGCTCTTTTCGACTTCTCGGGCCACAGTTGCCGCTTCACATCGGTAGCCTTCAACGTATCTGCCGGGCTAATATCCCTTACTAGGTCTGTACGGCCATTCCCCAGCCCAAACTCCTGTAAGTGAACCGTCGCGTTCGTCGGCGCCACGGGGCGATCAACGCGCACCTCCTGCATAACAGGACTATCATCGAAACGATACGGTTTCCGCGCCGTCCGCCTCCGCCCCGCCACATTCCTCATCTGATCCTTTTCCCGGCGATTTCTATCCTCGTGGTCCACTCTATCCGTAACACTCCAGTCCCCGTCAAAGCGGCGAAACTCGTCGTCTTCAAAGGAGAACTTCTGACGCAACACCGGCGTCGGGGTTCGACGCCTGTCTATTTCCAAATCCAGCCCTAACCCAACATACAATGGCTCTGGATCCATGGGGGTGGTGTCTCCCGGTGTGAACACAGAGTGAACCTCCTCCGAAGATTGGTTCTCTCGTGCCGTCTTGAACGATTCTGCGCGTGATGATGAATTCCTCTCGCTGAGGGGCGGACGCATTAACGACGCGCGTCGGGGATTTCGCGGGGGGGTGAAGTCAGGAGTTGGCGGGCTGTGAACGTTGGGCGGGGTGTTGGGAGTGGAAGAATCGGTCGCTGTGCCATTCGCCCTGAACGGCACGGCTGGGGTCTGGGTTTCGTCAGAGGGATTTCGCGAATGCGCCGGAGGAGTTGGCGGAAGGTCTGGCAGGCCTATTCGTTTGGATGCGTGCTTGAGGGTTCGTGGACTGAGGTCGTAGGACGATGTTGACGGGGGAGAGACGTCGGAGTCAACGGACATGGTTTGTGTCGCAGTCGACGGGGGCGAGGAGTAGTAGGTCTCGGTGGATCGGTCGCGCTTGGGATGGGGCAGAGTCTTGTGTCGTTTCAGCGAGCCGGGGGTGAGCGCGTTCGCTCCTCCCAGTGAGGTCTCACGCTCGCGCGACGGCATCGTGGCATGTGGTGGATGTGGCCGGTTTATGAGGGTGTTCAACTTCTTGTTCTATAACTTGGACGACGGCGCGTGCTCGCTGCGAATCATCCTATCATTCTCAAATGAGTGAGGTAATTCCCAAAGCGTCTTCATAAAGTCATTGTGAAGCCGTGACTATCGTCAACCGTGGTATTCTTGTTTGTCTGTATGTCTCTCTGTACGTCGGTCTTGATGTAGAAGGTGAGACAAGCGCGCGCGGAGTGTCTTGGGGGGGGGTTGGGGTCGACGATCCAACGCCGCGATGTCAAAGGGAATTGCTTAGTCATCAGTTACAAGATGGCGAATTCTGTAACTGCGACGCAAATTTGACTCAATATAACATAATATATAAAATATTGATTATCATGAATATAGTATCATATACAGACAGATTGTAGGACTATCTCATTAATTCATTATTTCTGCAACTCGTGAGATAGATTCGCTGCGTGCTCAAAAAGGTACATACAATACACTTTAAGGCTATACTTAGCAACAAAGACGGGCCGGGCCCTCCGCAGACTTTTGGACCCAAGTAAAGTAACTCGACAGCACGGTCATCGCAACTACGGTCGAGTTCGCACTATCCCAATCGACACGACAAGCCCATCATATGTAGTCGAAGACGGCGCTTCGGCCAGCAACAATGAACGCCATGCCTCGCCGGATCCTTCTCGGCGGCAGGCCGCTAATCCGCCACTTCACACAACTGCCTCGCTCGCGACCACAACTCCCCTACCTCCACCACTCCTCCCCGCGCCCTCGCACCTTCTACGCCCGTCTCCTCACCAACGAGCGCAAAGCATGGCTCAAGATGGAGCTCCGCTGGGGCGTCTACGCCCTCACGTCGGGCGTGCTGCTGTTCATCGCCGCCTATGGCATCGAGCAGGAGAAGATGGAACGCGAGTTCCCCAGCCCACACGAATACACCTTTTGGTCGCGCAAACTATACCGCTCTAGCAGGTTCCATGATTCAGAGCCAATACGCGATGCCGGCGGCGTGGACTGGGCGTTCACCGGTGACAGATACATGCAGCTGCTGAAGCGACTGGAAGACCCAGAGATCGATGGCGCAGGGCTACTACAACAGGGGGAGGACGAGAGCCAGATCCTCATCCCGGGTGTGGGTAGGTCAGGATACGACATAACCGCCAAACCAGAGTCCTGGCGGAGAGGATACTTTGAAGCCCTCCTCGGCGCAGCACGAGCAGCCGAATTCCTCGACTCCTGCACAAAAGACAAGAACACCGGCCACGTCTTCTCAAAAGTAGCCGTCATCGGCCCCTCAAATCCCAACCCTCGACCCGTCCCCCCCGGATCCGCCCCACCACCACACGAAGAAGACTGCGAGCCGGCGTATTTACCACCGGAGACATTCTACATGCGCATCCTAACCACAACCGGCTTCACCGACGCGCAACGCCTCTACGCGGCACTCGCCTACGCCTCATGGCTCGACTTCAAGGGGACGCCCGAAGCAGCAGGAGAGATGTGCAAATGGGGTCTTGATATCGCAAAATCGGGCACTGCCAATCCCGACTCGGTCGTGGATCCGGCAACACACACAATTAAGTCGACGGCCGTTGCGCCGTCGCAAAACGTGCTCCGCGCCACGACGGCGATGGCGGAGCATAAGGCGAGGAATAAGGATTTAGCCGGCGCGTTACCCATTTTCCTATCTGTGTTGCGAGCGAGGCGTGCGCTGCCACAGGGTCCGAAGAAGGAGGTACAGGAGCCCAAGGGGCCCTGGAAGCAGACTGTCGAGTTGGTGAAGTATGCGCTTGTGCCACCGGAGTTCCCGCCGCCGCCGACGGATGGAAATGTGGTGCCGACGAGGGGACCGGATGAGAGGTGCGAGGAGGCTGCGCTGATGGCGTGGATTGGGGAGATTATGTACGCTTCTGCCTCCGATACGGCGGGGAAGGAGAGCGGGCTGGCGTGGACGAGGGAGAGCGTTGATGTTGCGGAGGAGGAGTTGAGGGGGGGTGTGAAGGATGGTAGAAAGTGCAGACAGTGTTTGCAGACGGGATTGGGGAATTGGAGTCAGATGGTGGGGAAGTTGGCGAAGGAGGAGAAG
>JPJU01000861.1:0-18966 GCA_000750735.1 Pseudogymnoascus sp. VKM F-4246
AACTACAACGAGCCGCTGCGGGTGGAGAGCTGCACGCAGGCGATTTGCGACTTGGCGTTGAGGTTTGGCGAGGGCGCGGATGGAGAGGAGAGTATTATGAGTAGGCCGTTTGGGGTGGCGTTGCTGATTGCGGGCTTTGATGAGGATGGACCGCAGCTGTATCATGCGGAGCCGAGTGGCACGTTTTATAGGTATGATGCTAAGGCTATTGGGTCGGGGTCGGAGGGCGCGCAGGCGGAGTTGCAGAATGAGTTCCACAAGGTAAGCCTTTCTGAAGGAACGAAGGGAATTATGGGTATATAGTGTGCTAATACGTTTGGTGTGTAGTCTCTGACGGTCGAGGAGGCGGAGACGCTGGTCCTGAAGACGTTAAAGCAGGTCATGGAGGAGAAGCTCGATTCCAAGAACGTCCAGCTGGCGAGCGTCACCAAGGAGAGGGGGTTCCGGATCTACACGGACGAGGAGATGGCGGCGGTCGTGGAGAGATTACCAGCGAACTAGAACTAAGCTATGTATTTTATGATAGAGATTGGAGTTCCTGAAGGCAAAAAGATCACTGGCATCTGAGTATCGTTCTGATGATAAAGATGGTGATGGAGAAGCGTGAGGTCATGATATTCTTAGAAATGCACACTATGCTTTCATCGCCCCTGTAGATGCGATGGAACCCAAAACACCAATGCACCTTTGCCTTCCTTCTTTTATCCAAGTCCTCCAAATAATGCATTCATTCATCATCGTCGTCGCTATCCAAGTCCAACTCCCCAAAGTGATTCGTAACTCCAAGTATACCAACAGCAAACTGGACTCGTCCCACCTTCTCCGTGCTCTGGGGATGGACACGCGTCTCCTCCCCAGCCGTGATGCGCATCCGCTCCATCCTCTGGCCTGCACGGCTCCATACTTTGTCCACAGGAGCCTGCTCCGTGTACCGAGTGTATGGTGCCCCTCTACCCATGTCTGCGGCTCTTGTCCAGGAGGTCTCGCAGCCTCGGGCAATGTGGCTGGCTGTCTCGAATCCGGTGAGACGCTCTATGTCCAGCATGCGCTGGACGATCCAGGTTCGCTGGGCTTGATCTTGTATCTAAATGTATATTAGCATCTGTGCATGGGATATAGGACCGGGGACTACACACCTGGACTCCAGCGACAAAGAGGGCAAAGCACGAGTCGGTGAGGGCTGCACCGGTTCCGATGTTCACTCGCGTCGCCGTCGACGTATCAGCCGTAATACCAGCCGATATCCGCCCAATCGTATTAGCAAACAGCCCCGTTTGCTGGGCAGAAAGACCCGCTGCCATCATAGCTGATGGGGGCATCGAAGGATGTGATCTGTGACAGACAATGAGGCCCATATAATACGTGAGCCATAACACGGCAATGCCATAAGTACGATACTGGATTGCAGGTCCGAAAGGCGAAAGGATTTCCTGGGCGTACTCTGGTCCGAGGGGTGCAAAATCCGGCCCTAGATGCTGTTCAAACATGCCAAACACGCTGCGTATCCCGTGCCACTCCTCCTCGGCCTTGGCGGTCTGCTCACTGAGGCGTTCATCGCCTTCGTCGCTATTTGCTGGCGGTGAGTCTTCGCTACCTGGGCTGAACCCCCTTGGTAATGAAGCTTTGCGAATGCCTGGTAGCATACCGGCAAATGAGGGCATTGCTGGCATAGATCCGGGCCCGCCTTGAGACGGTGGCATTCCTGGCCTGCCTTGGGGTGGCCCACTGGGCGGCATTCCAGGCATAGACATTCCTCGCCCACCTTGAGGCTGTTGATTGGGGGGTTGCGGTGGCCCTCCTGGTGGTGGCCCTCCTGGTGCGCCTGGAGGCGGCCCCCATTGCCCTCTGTTGGCTGCCATTGCTCTCTTCTTGCGTCTCACATCTTTCGCAGCAAAACAGCATAGTCTTCCCAGCAATAGCACTAAATGGTCGAATGTACCATATCTAGAAAAGTCAGCAAAGTTGCAATTGTACGGGAAGTAGGCTATCATACACAGCATCACGGCGACCTAGGGGTGCTCGAGGAGGGCAGTGACTCCATCTCTCATAGTTTAAACTAAACAGTCAGTATGCGGGAACGTTATCGCCGAGGTTGCAAACTTACAATAACCTGTTTTGACTGAGAATGCTCTGAAAGACGTCTTGCTTGGTATACCACCAAAAAAGATCTTGTTGCGTATCGAATAGTTCGAGTTCGCGTTGAGTATATCTCTTATTCCCCATATACGGTCCGTCAGGATCCTCGATAATCTCTCCGTATTCCGCATACTTGATCTGCTTTCCCATGATGATTCCCACGAGGTTTTCGTCAACTTCGTCGTTCATAGATAGACTCGAATCTTCCATGCTATGGTCGCCATATACGACAGGGGTATCAGACGACATGTCGCCGCCATAATATGGATTTTGAGGTGGAAATTTTGCCGCATAAGCCTTCTTGGTCTTTATATATCGAGTTATTCCAGAAAAATCAATCTGTTTAACCAGCTGATGTGCCCCAAGTAGATGGTCGCACCATTTACTATGGTCTGCCGAGATAACCTCGTAAAACCCAAGCAGTAATGTGGTGGCCAAAGTCGCTAGCTGCTTGCGCCTTGTGGTGGAGCCCACATTCTTTGCCAGCTTCCTAATCGCAAGATGGTAATGTCGGAGCGATACTGTGATGGGAGCGTTTTCTAACTTCGCGATATGGAGACTTGCCATTGCCAACATTGCGTGGCAGAGGGCGTGGTTCCGAAGTGCGATGGTAGGCATGGTATAAGACCAGATATGCTGCTGAGATTTTGGCACTGGGTTCCCTCGGAACACAATAGATGGGTTCGCAGGGTGGCGCTCGAACATGGACAAACCCGGTGCAATGACGTTGATAAAATGGCAAAATATGCCCGCCGCAATAGGATTGCTCAACGGAGAGTCCCTGGCCGAAGGGTGATAGCTAGCAAGCATATTCGGGCCATAGTTTTCTATCACCGAGTGATATGTGCGGATCCGTGTATCCTCTCGAGTTTGCGCCGTTTGGATAGCCATGACGGTTGCCAGCTCATTGTCTCTTCTGAGTCTCTGGATCTCTCGTGACCTCGGATCAACATGCCCTGGATCATTGAGTCGGCCTTCGTCTTCCTCGTCAGAAACGTCAGAAACGTCGAATGGGTCACTATCATCATCGTCTTCGTCCTCCTCGTCCATCATATGTATTGGATTTCTCGTGTCATAAAATTCGTTGGTGACTGGCTCATATGGTGGCGACGACACAGCAGGGCGAGCTACTTGGCTCCAAGAATCTTGCCGAGTTGGGTTTTGATATTCTTGCTCGTAGTCTTCCACATGGCCAGTGTCGTCCATTTGTTCTCCCTGAGACCCCGCCAAATGGTCACTCAGGTCAGTACTTCCTCTGCCCGTATCGTGGGCATGCTGCATTGCCGTATTGCCCAGATACGAATCGTGTGTCGTCTGGGCTTGAGCTTCATACACGTGCTGGTGCTGATACGCAGGCTCATGGTGATACTGATGTTGCTGCGGGGGTATGGTATAGTGGGCATCCAGAGAATCAGCGGCCGGCGCGCTACTCGTGGGGTTGCCCCATTGCGCAGATGCCTGCCTTTCCGACCCTCCATGACTGAGGTCCGATTCCCGTCTCAATGGATTGGATATCGGCTGCTGCGGTTGGAAAGTAGCAGGATCGTTATGGACGAAGCCCTGGAAGGTAGCGGTAGGTCTACTAGGGCCCGATTGTGAAGATCCTCCGGACCGGGGCGGGACGCTGTGCTGTGACGCTCCCGGCGCAACTCTCGATTGTGTGGGCCGGGCATGAGCACCCAGTGAGCCCTGCTGTCGTATGGGTCTCGCAACGAATCCCGAATGGGTCGCAATGCTGCTGGTCGGGCCTCGGTAGGTGTTCAATGGGTCTTTGAAGATAACGCGCTGGTTATACCCCTCGCATTGGCGCTTCGACTTGATGCAATTGCTGCAAGTTGGGCGCTCCTCGCCGCACTTTATTCGCCGTCGTCGGCAAGCTAGAGGGCAGTCAGCTCTGCGCCATTGTATGGAACCCGTGAGGGCATGATAAGGATATGAAACTCACTGAGGCAGCCCGTCTTCGTCCTCCTGCGCGACGCTCGTGCATTGGCCGCATTCTTCGGCGCAGAGGCCTCAGCGGGGACATCTCCAAGCGTCTCGTCGTCACGGCTAGTCCCCTGGTGTAGCTCGGCGGCAGAGCCGACGGCATCCATAGCTTCGGATGGGTTTTTGGACCCCTACGGGGTAATCACAGCAGGCGCATGGCAGGATTCAACGGCGTAGTCGGTCAACCGGGTGTGCGGAGGGGAGGGATAAATAGGAAGGATGGCATATGGGGGCAGACGGGGCTATGAAGGTCATGGGCTTCGAGCAAGGAGGAGGAGGGGGGATGGTTGGGCCATCAATCAGATTTTGCGATTGGGGTTGTGTGTGGGTGTGTTGAGTTTTGGGTTATGGGTTATGGGTTGAGTAGTATTGTGGTGAAACTGATATGCCGATATTGATTGTGGTACTGGCCGTTTTAGGGCGGGGCGAGGCTATCGAGGTGCGTTAGTGGGAATTGACAGGGCAGTGTAGACGCAGTGCACAGGCTGGTAGAGGTTGGTAGCTGTTGGTAGTGTAAATAGTGCAGTGTAATAGTGCAAGGAGTGGGAATATTTTAGTGGGATTTCGCTGTCTTAGTTCCCGCAAGACACACATCGGCGGCATCGGACACATCGGGAGATAATCTACTGTATGGCGAGCAACGGAGATAGCCACATTCTGATGCATCGAGGAGGGATTGTTGTGCCCTAGCAGGGAAGCAGGGAAGCAGGGAGGGAGGCAGAGAGGGGAGAGAGGGGAGAGCAGCAAGTAGTAAGCAAGCCAGCAGATCCGTGCAGTACATATGCACTGTGCATTCCATGTGCAATATAGCGGCAGAATAGAGTAGCACAGCCATTATAGCAATGCATATATGCACAATATGGCATGGTATGGTACTGTACTATACATTCCAGAGGAACAAGATTTGATCGAGTATATGGTTGTGGGTGGTATGGCTGTGTGTGGTATGTGACATTATAATAGAGTATAAGTATAATAGAGTATGGAAACCAAGGAAGGTGATAGAGTTATACCGTATATCGTATGGCGTATGCCGTACTCCGTATTCCGTGTTCCATTACTGACTGACAGGCAAGGCAAGGTAAGTCAAGTCAGTGAAGCTGTTTGTGGGGACTACGGCCGTAGAGAAGAGAGAGTATCACTACAGACACACACAAACACACACACAAACACACAGACAGAGACACAGACACAGACACAGACACAGACACACACAGACAAACACACATCTATTTGTGTATAAGATTATATAAAAAGAACCCAATTATATGCCACCCTCCATATCCCAATACTACGGGTAGATGCACTCCAAGATGCACTCCCGCCTGCACCCGACCTATCACATCGTCCCCGACAAGGCGCAGCACCCAGCACCCAGCACCCAGCACCATCACCAGCATCTCCCCCTCGTCTCCCCCTCCCGTCGACGGGACGCGGGATGATGCCAGCTGAGAGAAAGATTGATTGCTTGCTGCATAAAAACGCCTTCTCGAAATGCCTAGTGAATCCCAGAAAGGGAGCTACTGCAACAGATGCACGTCTGCACCGAGTGGCTATTTTGGGAGGAGGGTCGTGAAAGCCCTCATTCCGGTTCTAGGCCCTCCCTCCCCAGACTATTCAGCACCACCTACCTGTCTGTCCGTCGGCATCAATTTGCATCCGCGGGTAATTCGAAAGGAAGATGCCGCATAACATAATTCTGCCCCGCCGTACGCGCTGCACAGTGTAAGAATATGGAATATGTGGTTATACGTGTCTCGAATGGGATCAAGGGATGCGAAGTACTACATGTCTCCGCGAGACACAGCAGCAAGCTAGAGTGACAAAGGTACATAATCATGCCTATCAGATCGGTTCCTCCCGGATTTCGACCTTAACAAGTTACCGCGTACTGTACGTAGTACTCTACCGTACTGGACTGGAACTGTACCGGAACTGCACCGTTCTGTACTGTACGAGCCAAAAGTGTGGGGTAACGAAGCGAGGGATTATTTGGTCTCCGAATTTTTTTATCACGGCCAAGCTGTGCCCGATAACGAAATAAATCCAAACTCCACAATCCACGACCACAACAATCGAAACCCCCTCTTTTACTCCGATCACCATGTTCGCGGTAAAAGGATGGTCGGTTCCGGCCAGTGCGCTGAAAACACAGACCGTCAAACCAACCAAGACAGAGCAGACGCCAACAGCAGATGAAGCTGCTTCGAAAGACGCAGAAGCCGGGGCCGCAGCTGGGAAAAAGCGCAAGCGTGCGAACAAAGACCAGAAGCAAGCCAATGTCAGCGAGGACAATGTGGCCGATCTCTACGCCTCGGTCATTGAAAAGGATCAGGCGCCCAAGGGAGGCAAGGCAGGAAAGCCCAAGCCCAGCGAGAAGAGACAGAAGGTCGCACAAGAGCCAGCGAAGGAGATAACCAGCCCAGCTGCAAAGGCACCAGCCGCCACCGAAGCTGCAGATGAGAAGGCACCCGCTGCCGCCGCCACGGAGACGATAACGCTCTCCGAGCGTGGCCAGAAGCGAAAGACCATGAAAGACAAGAAGCGCGAGAAGAAAGCCAAAGCCAGCGCCGACGCTCCCTCGACCAGCACACCCACCGAGACCCAAACCATCTCCGCCCCCGCCCCCGCAAAAGTGCAACCCAAACTCACGCCCCTCCAAGCCTCAATGCGTCAAAAGCTCGTCTCCGCGCGCTTCCGCCACCTCAACCAAACGCTCTACACCACGCCCTCCGCACACTCCCTCTCCCTCTTCTCCGAGAACCCCGAGATGTTCCACGAGTACCACGAGGGCTTCCGTCGCCAGGTCGAGGTCTGGCCCGAGAACCCCGTAGATGGGTATATTGCGCAGATCCGGCGTCGGGGCAAGGTGCCAGCGAATCCGCGCGGCAAGGGCGAGCACCCCGATACCGCGGCATCGATTGATAAGTTGCCGCTGCCGCGGACGGTGGGGACGTGCTATATCGCTGATCTCGGGTGCGGGGACGCGAAGCTGACGCAGGCGCTGGAGAAGGAGAAGAAGGCGCTTAAGGTCCAGGTTTTCAGCTACGATTTGCAGAATCCGAGTCCGTTTGTGACGAAGGCGGATATTTCGAATTTACCCCTCGAGGATAATAGTTGTGATGTTGCCATCTTCTGTCTAGCGCTCATGGGCACGAATTGGGTTGATTTCATCGAGGAGGCGTATAGGATCTTGCATTGGAAGGGGGAGTTGTGGATTGCGGAGATTAAGAGCCGGTTTGGACGGGTTGGAGGAGGAGGAGCTGGGGGGGGTAAGCGCGTGGTGGAGCATAGTGTGGGGAATAGGAAGAAGGCTGCTGCGACGGGGAAGGCGGGGAAGGCGGCAGTGAAGAAGGCGGACGAGGATGCTGATAATGCGGATTTGCTTGTTGAGGTGGACGGACATGATGATGTCAAGGCTGAGACGGACGTCTCGGCGTTTGTGGAGGTGCTACGGAAGAGGGGGTTTGTGCTACAGGGCGAGAAGGCGGTGGATCTGAGCAACAGGATGTTCGTCAAGATGACGTTTGTCAAGGCCCTCGCGCCGATGAAGGGCAAGTGCGTGCCAGTGCCAAAAGGGATGGAGAAGATGGGCCAGACGACGTGGAAGCCAAAGCCGAAGCCCAAGTTCCTGGAAGAGGAGGAGGTGCCCGTGTCGAGCGAGGCAGCGGTGCTGAAACCGTGTGTCTACAAACTAAGATAGTTGAACTGCTGTTGCCGGATGGGCACTATGATATGATATTCTCCAGCAAATGCATACAATGCGGCGCCTGCCTGCCTGCCTGACTGCCTTCATCCACCCTATGTCTTTCCTGCTAAACTCGACCATGTGATGCGACGCGGCGCGGCGCTGCCGTCCTGTGCTCGCTCAAATCATCCGTACATGGCTCTCGCCTCGATGGACTTGAGGTCGAATATCTGTCGGCGTTAGCGTTAGCGTGGTTTAGTTTCAGATGGGATTAGTAGACAACTAACCAGATCAAACCACCCGCCTCCTCCGAACTGAGCCTCGCTAGGTCCCTTGCTCACGAAGCCGAGCTTCTCATAGTACGACACCAGATGCTTCACTGTTAGTTAGCAATACATCCCCCTACAGTCATGGTGCTCAAACTCACGCCATGCGCGATGATAGCCAACCTATCCGCAATCCCAGCCCCATTCATCTGCTGCATATACGCCATCATGATCGTGCGTCCAATCCCCGACCCCTGAAACTCCGGCAGCACAGCAAGGGAGTGCACACAGATGGTCCTCCCATCCTCGTGGTGGCCCTCCTTGTGCTCGTCCCTCTTGACGCTCTCCCAGTCCTTCGGGTAGTCCATGGCTACATCCGTTGCCAGGCCATCGCGTGTCTTGGTGGCGACGACGTGGGCGAGGAGGACGCTGACGGCGCCGTTGGCGCGGCTTGTTTCGACGGGCTTGCCGGTCTTGAGGGTCGCAGCGGGGATGTCGGAGTCGGGCGTGGCGGTGCAGAAGAGGCCGAGACTGATTTCGCCGCATTTGCTGAGGCGGTATTTGAACTGTTTGAGAGGTTAGGTTTCAATGCTAGTGGTTGTGTTTGTGTGCTGTGCTAGAATGGGTCATTGGCTCCTCAGGTGATGTTGAGATATTGACGCGCCTCAAGGGCCGTAGTCAACACACCGGGTTAGACGCCAACGACAAGGCCCAAGTGGGAGTTTTTAGAAAATACAAATGGCCTCAGGTGGGCAAGCAGATGCACAACAAGTACATAGGCCTACGCTCTCGCAATGGCAGCAGCAAAAAGGAATAAGAACGACCGACACGTGACATATAAGAACCAGCTCACCTTATCCGGGCTGCACCTCTCATTCTCGTCAAAGGCGGCATTCTCGAGAGCAATGCAAGAGTCGAGGTCGGAGATGGTCAGCGGACGCGTATACGGGTGTAGGGAGCGCAGAGTCCGGGCCTGTCCCTCTCCCTCGCCCTGCTGCCCCGCGTCGCCGTCGTTGATGATAACGAACCTGCTATTAGCGTCATCGGCGTAGTCGCCCTGCAGGCCAATCTCGTCGACATTGTCTATTACGGGTGCATCCTGCACCTCCTGGTGATCGGGATCGAGAGGCATGGTTGAAGGTTTCTGTGGAGAGTGTCAGGTCAGAGTGCCCTGTTAAGCGTAAGGGCCAGGCATAGATCGTTCGCTCATCGTCATACGTAGCGGCGTTTTCGTGTGGGAGAGATTGCGGGGTGATGAGGGGCAGACTAGCGGGCGATAAGGCTTACCACCCAATAATTCAGCCCAACGGATCTTGGCTGGCTTTCTTTTAGACTTAATTAGATCGTGTGAGGTCAAGAATGTATGGTATAAGACAAGAGAAGATATATATAATATAGTATTACAAGAAACACGGGACTCGGATTATAAGTTGGTGGTTGACAGCGACTTGGGGAAAGGTACTTAGAGGGCAAGACAAGGCGAGACAAAGCAAGACAAGACAAGGCTAATCATTTGTAGGAACAGCGACCAACTAATCCTCTTTCCCTCAAAGTGTCTGATCAACACGGTATGACTACGCCGTTATGAAATCCCACGATTCTGACAGTACACACTACTGTTGTGAATGGACTAGACTGTCTGTCGCAGTCATCCTAGACTAGATCCATACATGTGCATACATGTGCGTGTGAATCTCTGTGCGGTCAATTTGCACTGCACACTTGAGTATACCTTCAAAGTAAAAGCTCTAGTATTTATTTCCAGGGATAGCTTCCAAGTTCTTGAACAGTAAATACGTGGCGACAGAGGCGCAGCGCAATGATACTTGGTATTTTTGATAGTTGATAATCGATAAGAACGACGACACGACCACTGTTGACGTCGTCATCGGGGCGCTGCCTCAATATTCGTGCCAGAATAATAAGGTACTAGTCTCCATGTGCCTGCCTGGCTGGATACTTACAGATCAAGCTCTCACAAACGGTCTGGATCGCTTCCATCTCTTGTGCCCACTCGCCCAAAACATCATTACAAAGCCTCTGTCTGCAACTCGTGCCTGCTATAAATCCTCTGAACTGCACCTTTCGAGTACGTTCGCTTGTATTCTACTATATTCCGGTGGATTTACTTCCGAGAACAATAAAAACCGCCACCATCAACCCACACAGACCTTCCCCGTCTTCACCCCACGTAAACGCCTAATATCGAACCTCTATACCTTCCGTCAACAGGCTACTCTACACCGTTTGCTGCCTCGAATTGAATATACCCGGTCTATATCTTAAACTTTGTAAATCCCCAAATTGTAGGGTTATCACCCACAACCTCTGTTGCAACATTGACTGACAAGCCAGGCGTGCGACTCTTGATCTCGGAGCTCGCCCAAGATGCGGCTCACTCTGAATATTGCCTCGGAAGACTCCCTCGAGCAAGACCTCCTCAACCTAGAAGTGCCAGCAGACACAACGGTTGGCTCGTTGAAGGGGATGGTCCAGGCCGAGGCTCGAATTCCGACGACTTCACAACACATCTACCTCAACGGACAGCTGCTCTCCGACGAAAACAAGGCACTGGAGCAGTTGGGGGTCGTAGATGGTGATATGCTTGCATTGCACATAAGAGATGTAGTTGGAAATACCGGTGTCCCTCAGGGAGGCCCAGCAGCACAACCAGCCAGGCGACCAGCCACTCGAGACGAACAAGATCCAGAGGTGATCCGACTCCAACTACTCGGCAACCCTCGCATGCGACAGGAAGTCCAACGAGCACAACCAGAATTGGCAGCGGCTGTCGAAAACCCACAAAGATTTGCTGAGCTGTTCCGACAGATGCAGGATCAGGAGCGCACAGAGAGGATGAGGCGCCAGCAGCACATTGCCGACCTTAACGCGGATCCGTTTGACATTGATGCGCAGACTCGTATTGCTGAGATGATCAGAGAAGAACGTGTGCAGGAGAATCTCCAGAATGCCATCGAGCACAATCCCGAAGGCAAGTAACCCAGATTGGCAATTCGTACCGATGGAAGTGTCTAACTGTGGCGTTTTAGTATTCGGAAGGGTTCACATGTTATATATCGACGTCGAGGTCAACGGTCACAAAGTTAAAGCTTTCGTCGACTCCGGAGCTCAGGCAACCATCATGTCACCATCCTGTGCCGAATCCTGTGGGATCATGAGGCTCGTTGATAAACGCTTTGCGGGTATCGCAAGAGGTGTGGGCACAGCAAATATCTTGGGACGGGTTCATTCAGCCCAGATCAAAATCGGAAGCCTGTTCCTGCCTTGCAGCTTTACTGTAATGGAAGGCAAGGATGTGGATCTCCTCCTTGGGCTTGACATGCTCAAGAGGCACCAGGCATGCATTGATTTGTCGAAGGATAAGCTCGTTATCCAGGACGTGGAAGTACCGTTCCTTGGCGAGGCAGAGATTCCTAGGGGTTTTGAAGAGACCGGCGAGCCCACAGTTGAGGGCCCTGGTGGAACTACCATTGGAGGACGATCAGGAGCAATATCTGGCCCGGCTGGCCCAGCCGGCCCAGCGGCAAATACACCTACAGCACCCGCGGCGCAGGCCGCTGCGACCCCCCAAGTGCAACGCCCTGCTCAACCGCCCCAGGCTGCTGCGGCTCCGGCTCCGTCACCAGAGTCTATCGACCAGCTGGTCGCACTCGGCTTCTCTAGGGAGGAGGCCATCAATGCACTGAACGCATGCGATGGGAATGTCGAATTCGCTGCAGGTTTGCTCTTTCAGGGATGAGCGTATGATAGAGGCGTTTATTATTTTACGAAAATAGCCAGACGCCAGAAATCTTGCTGCCAAGAAGATATTATATTATAATATATACCATAAGTGGATCCAAGAATTGGCCACTTTGGGGCTGGGTATCCGCTGATGGCTTCAAGATTCATTGCTATCTTGGGCCTCAAGGCGTACCAACCGGGCTTTTTGGGCTTAGTTACTCTGCATCTACACAAAGGAGATGAGATTTAAACCGAACGAAAAATATATAGAGCCAATAGCTTGAATGCAATTACTTCTCTTCCGTGTAGCTTTTTAAAGTGATAATATTGAACGATACTATCCTCATTGTGATCTCGTGCGCCAAATAAATGGTATTAAACCAACTATGTTGTATTTGTGACTTACTCGGGAGTTTGTACTCGAATGCGTTGGTTTCGGTGTTCGGAGCGGGTGGGGTTAAATGCGGCCGCTTTGTTCCGAGCCACATCCTATCCTCCCTCCGATAAGGACGGTACGATTATTTTAGCGCTAAACTTTAGATTTTGCGCCTCCACAGAAAAGCTCACAACGAAACTTTGTGGGCTTCAACTGCGACCGACATTTGACGACGAAACATTCTTCTCGTAAGAAACGTCGCCAAAATGAAGACTACGTGGAAAGACATCCAACCGGTGCCGACTTCTCAGGAGTTTTTGGACATCGTGTTGAGTCGTACGCAGAGGAGACTCCCCACGCAGATTCGTGCAGGATTTCAGATTAGCAGAATCAGAAGTGAGTAGCATTTTCAATCGTCGACGGTAAAACCACAAAAACTAACCACAACTTTAGACTTTTACACCAGAAAGGTCAAGTTCACACAGGAGACTTTCAGCGAGAAGATCTCTCTGATTCTCGATGGCTTCCCACGTCTTCAGGATATCCATCCCTTCCACAAGGATCTTCTGAACACTCTTTACGATGCCGACCATTTCCGTATTGCCCTGGGTCAATTAGCGACAGCGAAGCATCTGATCGAAACCGTTTCCCGCGATTACGTCCGCCTCCTCAAATACGCTCAGTCGCTTTTCCAATGCAAGCAGCTCAAGCGTGCTGCTCTGGGTCGCATGGCCACCATCTGCAAGCGCCTTAAGGACCCTCTTCTATACCTCGACCAGGTCCGCCAGCATTTGGGCCGTCTCCCCTCGATCGACCCCAACACCAGAACTCTGCTCATCTGTGGCTACCCCAATGTCGGAAAGTCCAGTTTCCTGAGGAGCGTGACCCGTGCGGATGTTGATGTCCAGCCTTACGCTTTCACCACGAAGAGTTTGTTCGTTGGTCACTTCGATTACAAGTATCTCAGATTCCAAGCTATTGATACCCCCGGAATCCTCGATCACCCGCTGGAGGAGATGAACACCATTGAGATGCAATCTATCACAGCCATCGCCCATTTGCGATCTGCTATCCTATACTTCATGGATCTCTCCGAGCAGTGTGGATACACTGTTGCCGCACAGATTGCTCTTTTCCAGAGCATTAAGCCTCTTTTCGCCAACAAGCTCGTCTTCATCGTCATCAACAAGATCGATGTTATGCGCCCCGAGGATCTCGATGCTGAGTCCCAGGCACAACTTCAGGCCCTCCTGAAGCCGGGAGATGTTGAGATGCTCCAGTTATCCTGCACTACGGAGGAGGGTGTCCAAGAAGTGAAGAACGCCGCATGCGAGCGCTTGATTGCGGATCGTGTAGCCCAGAAGCTCAAGGCTGGCACAAACAGCAACGGTGCCGTTGGTGGTCGTCTTGGCGATGTTCTTGCACGTATTCACGTTGCTCGCCCAATGAACGGTGTTGTTAGAGAGGCATTCATTCCAGATGCCGTCAAGGAGATGAAGAAGTACGATAAGAACGACCCTGAGCGCCGCAAGCTTGCTCGTGACATTGAGGAGGAGAACGGAGGAGCTGGTGTCTTCAACGTCAACCTCAAGGATAAGTACATGCTTGAGAACGACGAGTGGAAGTACGATAAGGTTCCTGAAGTTCTGGACGGCAAGAACGTCTACGACTTCATCGATCCAGAGATCGAGGCTAAGCTTGCTGCCCTGGAAGAGGAGGAGGAGAAGCTTGAGGCAGAGGGCTACTACGATTCTGAGGATGATCTTGAGGATGCCGAGGATGCTGATATCCGCATGAAGGCTGAGTTAATCAGGGAGAAGAGAATCCTCATCAGAAACGCCGCGAAGATGAAGAAGTCCCTGAAGAACAGGGCTGTCATCCCACGTACATTGACAAAGGCGAAGCTTACGGATATGGAGGATCACTTGGACTCGCTTGGTCTGGATACTACTTCGCTCACTACGCGCGCAAGATCGCAGTCCAGAGGACGCAGTGTTGTTCGCAGCCGTACTGGAACTGAGGATGTTATGGATGTTGACTCGCCCGAGTACGAGGCCAAGATGCGCGCGAAGAGCCGTGCTAGAAGCCAGAGCAACCGTCGTGAGGACGGTGTGCCCGAGGGTACTGCGAGGACGAAGGCGGAGAGAATCGCTAAGCTGGGCCAGAGGCATAGAAACAGAATGGCTCGTGCTGGTGAGGCTGACAGACATGTTGCGGCTGCCATGCCTAAGCATTTGGTGAGTCCTACCCACAGCGCCCCGTTCCCTTGTTACTCAGCTAACCATCAGTCTAGTTTTCTGGAAAGCGCGGTATGGGCAAGACGCAAAGTCGCTAAACGGCTTTCTTTTATGGGACATGATGCTTGGTTTTGTTACTGTGTCTTGTTGTCATTTTTTTCAGGGGAAATCGGAGCGTACAGGTGGTTATGGCTGGTTGTTAAAATTATACGTATCACGACTCATTTAGTCGGGCAAATGAATAGAATCCTTCAAATCTCACCGCATAACTGCATATCTGACTACATACCTGCATAGGAAGTCGTCCTAGGATGCATTGCATCCTAGGACGCGGCCACCTCTTAGATTGGCGAAGAGCCATGGGGATTGGTGGGATGGTTGATTGCCTGTGATAATAACACTATGTCATTTGTCGACCGCACACGATGAGCCATTTATGTATGAACCCGAAAGCCACAATACAGTAAGATCTCATCATGGCTCGAAGTTGACGATGCCGCCCACGCCCACGCCCACGAAAAGGGTCGGGTACTTCTCCATTGGCTCACATCGGATTATAATTTAGGTTCGGGGATCGAATTGGCTGGGTAGTGGGGGATGGGGGTGCAAGGACCTGTTGCTCTTTCCGAACGCGAGGTAGGCTAATTAGTTACCCCACTATAACCTCGAAACAGCCCGATAGTCGCACCGATACTTATGTACCTAACGACCGCCACTTTCTTCCCCTCCATCATCAAAAACCTCAAACTCCACCATATCCACCAACTCGTAGTTAGTGGTGTACATGCAGCGAGAGGAGGCAGATCGTTGGGCTCGCAAACGTTACTTCGGCTGACACGCCGATAAACCAGGAGCAGCCAAACTTCAGCTTCACCGCGGGGTTTTCAATTGCCTGGTAAGTCCCCGAGTTCGGGGATTTATCCCCAGCAACAATCCTCACTCCAGTCTGGACAGATCATTCCACGAGCCTGCCGTGATACAACAGTCGTACTAACTTTCCGTGCCAGAACTGAACCTAGGCTCCTCATACACACACTTATAATTCTTCACGATGCATATCAAGGACATGCTAAACCAGGGGGAGCAGGCGGGGAAGCCTACTTTCTCTTTCGAATTCTTCCCGCCGAAGACTGCCCAGGGTGTCCAGAACCTGTACGATCGTATGGACAGAATGCATGGGCTGGGACCGAGCTTCATTGACATAACCTGGGGTGCTGGCGGCCGCCACGCGCAACTGACATGTGAAATGGTTAGCGTGGCACAGTCGGTTTACGGGCTCGAAACTTGCATGCACTTGACGTGTACGGACATGGGAAAGGAGAAGGTCGATGACGCCCTCAAGAACGCTTACAAGGCTGGCTGCACAAACATTCTGGCTCTCCGTGGGGACCCCCCTCGCGAGAAGGAAAAGTGGGTGGCTACCGACGAAGGATTCCAGTATGCGAGGGATCTTGTCCGCTATATCCGCAAGACTTACGGAGACCACTTCGATATTGGTGTTGCAGGCTATCCAGAGGGGTGTGATGACCAAACAGATGCGGATCTTTTGCTCGACCACCTAAAGGAGAAAGTCGATGAGGGCGCAACCTTCATTGTGACTCAGATGTTCTACGATGTTCCCAACTTCTTGGACTGGGTCAGGAAAGTCAGGGCGAAGGGCATAAACATTCCAATCATCCCAGGAATCATGCCCATTTCCACATATGCCAGCTTCCTGAGAAGGTGCAACCATATGAATGCGAAGATCCCTCCTGGATGGATCGAAGCTATGGAGCCCGTCAAGAACGATGATGCCGCTGTCAGGGAGATTGGCAGAGGATTAGTTACTGATATGTGTCGCGCCATCCTCGAATCGGGGATCAACCACCTGCATTTTTACACCATGAACTTGGCCCAGGCAACTCGCGGCGTTCTTGAACAGCTCGAGATGCTTCCATCCGAAGCGCGCCCATTAAAGCAAGCTCTACCATGGCGCCAATCTCTTGGCCTTGGGCGGAGAGGGGAAGATGTGCGACCTATTTTCTGGAGAAACAGGAACAAGTCTTATGTCATGCGAACTCAGGAATGGGATGAGTTTCCCAACGGCAGATGGGGTGATTCGAGATCTCCTGCTTTTGGCGAACTTGATGCATACGGAATTGGACTAAAGGGCAGCAATGAGCAGAACATCAAGTTGTGGGGCGAGCCGAAGTCGGTCAAGGACATCGCAAATGTATTCCTGCGATACTTAAGTGCCGATATCGAAAGCTTGCCGTGGAGTGAGGCGCCAATCTCAAACGAGGCCGATGTTATCAAGCAGCAGCTTGTTAAGCTTAACGAGCGCGGTCTGCTTACAATCAACTCGCAGCCAGCCGTGGACGGAGTCAAGTCGTCCCACCCAGTTTACGGATGGGGACCTCTAAACGGATACGTCTACCAGAAGGCATACCTCGAGCTCTTGGTTGCACCAGAGCTTATCGACGAGCTTCTTGATAGAATCGCGAAGGACCCCGAGGTGACTTACTATGCTGTTACAAAGTCAGGCACCCTTCGGTCCAATGCTCCTGGTGATGCACCAAACGCTGTTACTTGGGGCGTGTTTCCTGGAAAGGAAATCGTTCAGCCAACCATCGTGGAAACGATCAGCTTTTTGGCCTGGAAAGATGAGGCTTTCCGTCTAGGAATGGACTGGGCCCATTGCCATGACGCCTCAACCCCAAGTCGCAATGTTATTCAGCGAGTTATGGAGACGTTTTACCTTGTTAATATCGGTATGCCAACCATTTGCTTTTTTTTTTTTCATTAACTGACATAATTTAGTCCATAACGACTTCCATCAACGCGATGCACTGTTTTCGCTGTTTGAGGGCCTTGCTGTTCCAAACATTGACCAGCCTGCTGAGGGTAGTGTTGCTCCCGCAGCTGCGCCTGCTGCTCCAGCTGCAAACGGGGAAGATGCCCCACCAGCAATTGTATCAAATGTCCTTCCAGTGGCATAATTGGTGTTTTCAATATTTCAGGATCAACTCATATTTTCCGGCCGTTCAGGTGCTCTCTGAGCAATTGCACTGGCGGCACGGCTCTTGCATTTAGCGTGGCGCGGGCCAACTTCAACAAGTTTGGCGGGCGTCTCTGGGGATTTCAACGATCTCATGATTTTCTTTTTTACAATTACCTCATTCATGATTTTTATATACCGGCTCGGCATAGGAGAAAATGCCTTCAACGGCAACACACAAGTAGAACTAGACAGTGCGAAAGAGAGGAGGGAAAGGGATGGGCTGATGTTACTTACACCCTTCAGCCGGCAAATAGAATAAAAAAAAGGAGCGCACGACAAGTGGTTTCCGTTAAATACAATACTGGATGATTGTTTATCCAAGAGCATGCACTTCATCATATATTAACTCTATTTGAATTGTGGCAGAAGTTAATCACATTTATCTACCTTGCGCCAAACTGGTTGCTGCTTTCGGCTGTTTTGGCCGTTGCTTTTTACAGCGGTGGGCAAGAAGCTCGGTCAGGGTTCGGCCGAAAATTCGAAGCCAGAGGGTAACGAGTATATAAAGCCTAGCAAGTAGCAGGGGAGACTCTCTTATGCTATTCGCTATGCTTTATATCTTGGTAGAACTTTTACGGCTAGCTTGCGTTCAGGAATCCACCAGGAAGGAGGTATGGAATTCAAATCGGTTAATGCCATGATTTAACGGCGTCTTTACAGCATCAAGATTGCGTCCCACAGGTCTACGTATAGTTTCATCGCCAATTTTGATTTTCCATTTCACTAATTCAAATCTCATAATATCAAGTGCAGTTAACTCCACGCGAACGCTAACCTGGAGGCATCGTACACTCTAGTTGGCTCAGCGCCGGTCGAATACAAGGTCACTCTGGCGAATGGCAAGCACGATAGTATATCTAGTTAGGTTCTCATGGTTCCTACATTGTTGTTAACTCTAGCAGGGCGGCTGATTCAAAGTAGATTTATGGGAAATCGTGTCGAAACCGTTGAACAATGCAAAAGTGGAAAACCCACAATTATAAACTCCAACAGTTGTGCTTGAACATTTAAATGCAGTTCGTAGAGCGTGAGTTTTTTTAGCAATACAATCAAGGGGCTCTATTTCTAGTGTCTCGTACTGTGTCTAGTAATTATATGCTAATGGCGTACAGACCTAAGTTAGTTTCATTAGCTGAACAAATTGTACATTCATTCACTAAGATTCTCCATGTTAAGTGATGACAGAAAACCGCAGAGTGGCAGTTCTGTAATTTATGATATTTTGGGTGGCAATTCTGTAGTTAGCAGTTAGGTAAAGTAAAATAGCTAGGCATCATAGATGAGTGTCATAGGGCTGTGGATTTATAACGTCACTGCCAACGTACAAATAAACCCTTTAAGACCACTCCTTCTAGATTATTATGCTGCAAAAGTTAGTTACCCGGCTCTCATTGCAGAATATCAGATCTATTACCAAAATGTATCGTAAGTATAACTAACGTAGGTCGTGGGGTAATGGCATCAAATGGGGAAGTGGCACTAGTGGGGTCAGG
>JPJU01000862.1:0-28500 GCA_000750735.1 Pseudogymnoascus sp. VKM F-4246
TCGGAGGATTTTAGGACTGTGGTGTTGCCGCCTGCGAGGGCGGTGGCGGCGGAGCGGATGCCGAAGACGTAGGGTGCGTTCCTGGAAACGGGGGGTTAGCATGGGACATATATCAGATAGCGAACAGCGGTGGTGGGGTTGGGGGGTCAAATGTGGGAAAGGAAGTGGGGGACTAACCAAGGAACTATCCCGAGGATGACACCCATGGGTTCTTTATACACAATGGCACTCTGTCCCTCCTCTTCCACGACGGGCACGCTACCGCAGACAGAGGTTATGCGACCAGCGATATCGCGAAGCATCTTGATAGCGAGGGGCACGACGAAGAACTGCGACGCCCCTACATCGGCGCCCATCTCCGTGCGCATGATTTCGGCATTTGCCTCCGTGCGCTCCTCGAGGAGGTCCGCTGCCCGGAGAAGGATGTCGCGCCGCGCGGTGGGCTTGGTCGCGGACCAGGCGGGGAAGGCGGCGGATGCGGCGTCGACTGCGCGTAGGGCGTCGGCGGAGGTGGCGGAGGTGCTGGTCCAGCAGATGGTGTTGGTGTAGGGGCTTATGACGTCGAAAGTTGAGAGGCTGGTTTCCTCGATGCCGTTGATCCAGGAGGGGACGGTGATTTGCGATGGGGCGTCGCCATTAGTGTCGTTTGATGCCATCTTGGTGCCGTTGTGTAGTATGGTGTCCGTTCCGCTTTGTGATGCCACGTTGGCCACGACAGTATCGGTATTTGAGGTTGAACTGGTATCTTCTTTTGTTACCCCGCTGTTCTTGGTTTGCGCTTTCTCACAAGTATTGTGTTTCGAGGTCGAAGAGGTATCGTCATCTCTCGATACCACGTTGCCACCAAGGTCCGCTTCAGGGCTGTGTTGTGCCGTGCTACCGGAGACAATGTGTAACGTCCCCGAAGCTGTCATAGTATCATGTGAAGAAAAGGAAGGTCCACCGCCAAGCGTGTGTAGAGCAATCCTTGGCAGTGGAAAGTAACACCCAGGCTGGTGCGGGCCTTCGTCCGCTATGAGCCATTTATGAAGAAGAATGGCAATTTGCGTCCATATTGGTTCGACCCAACAGTGTGGCACGCTTCAAGGGGCCTTGTAGATGCATGCATATATGATTGGAATTGTTTCAGAATGTGGAAATCACACAATATATGAGTGGACTGTAAATTGCCCGATAGTGTCTTAAAGTTCGGTGCTTAGTGACAATCTCGTGAGTCTCAATATTCGGTGCTTTATATGCAGTATATGCGTGTGAAATATGCTTCTATTGGCCCTTGTTATGCTTATGTTTATGATGAAGATTCGGCTGCGTCAGGCGGTTAGCGGGAGACGGACATCTAGGCGCTGGACACAGACACGGACAGTGGAGAGATCTTGGCGGGACAGGGGCGGGACAGGGACATGCTAGGATCGGACCGCACACCATCGATTTAACCTTGCCTGGATTGACTAAGATCAACCGCTAGTGGCTATATTGAGAGGCATGGGGGTTGTATATGCAACAGAACAACGGGGTGCACTTATCAACGTATATTCTTACAGTAGTGGTGGTATAAGTATGGGTATAGTACAGTATTGTGTCCAGCTGCACTATGTATAAAGACTTTAGCCTTATTTCCAACGAAGGCTACTGTAAAATACAAATAATGAAATGGTTTTAATACTACAGTAGATACTAACGCCAGTATATCTAATCTTTCCACATGGACCATTCGTAGATTCATTGTCCAAGCACTTTTATACGATGTCGTTACGTCTGCAGGCCCAACAGCTCTTCACGCAGCCCCATCCTCTTTTTCGCCGATAATCCTCTCACCGTCCTCAGTCGCCACAATACTCTCACTAATATGCACCGTGAGCTTCCTCACCGCGTGCCCCTTGAAGATCACCAAGACCATCAGCACGTCCACCGCCAGTACAAAAAACGCACCCATACCCCACATCCATCCGACGCCCACTGCCAACTGCCACTGTGTGATAATGAAGACACTCATGAGCCCAAACGCAATACGATACGAGTTGAGCGCAACGCTGGCCTCGACAGGCGTGCGCAGGAAGCACTCCACAATATAGTTGTAGCATATAGGCAGGACAAGTAGCGCGGCGAACCAAATTAGGAAACTCGCGAGAGCGAGAACCATGATGTGGAGGTGGAACTGTAAAGCCGCGCCGTAGATCCCGAGACCGATTGGGAGCAGCAGGCCCGGGAGCAGGGCGTTGGCGAGACGGTACTCGGGGTGCCAGACGCCGCCGCGGCGGCGCGCGAGCCAGAGGGGGATGGCGTCGTTGAAAAAATATCCGTAGGCTTGGGCGCCGAGGATGCCGATCCAGGCTGTCATGGTGAAGAAGGCGAGCTGGAGCGAGGAGAAGCCGTAGCCGCCGGCAACGACGGGGGGCATGAGGTAGATGGCCAGAGTGGAGGCTTGCATGATGGGAAGGCCGAGGGCGACGAAGACAAAGGTTCCGACCGAAAGGGTGATGGGCGCGATTGTTATTTGGAGGGGGACGATGGCGCGGCGTTTCTAGGGACAGTAAGCAGATGCGGGGGAGGCTAGATGATCGAGGAGGGGACATACGAATTCAGCAAATCTTCCAGTAGGCTGCGTCCTTGAGCCGGGGAAGAATGTCGCGACGCGGTTAGAGAACCAGGACTTGGGCATTGGGGCGCGGCTTGGGACGCTGGCGTCACGGCTGAAGGTGGTGTCCTCGACGAAGAGGAAGACCAGAATAATGGCTGCGCCAACGGGCCCCAGGGTCCACCAGAAGACGTATTCCCACGGCTTAGACTCGGCAATAAACCCACCTAGAGTGCCGCCACCGACGACGGCAAAGATGATCAGCACCTCGAAGATGGCAAAGGCCTTGCCGCGCTGGTGCAGAAAGAACATGTCCATGATGAATCCCGTCCCCATGATAGCGGGGATGACGCCGAACAATCCACAGATGAGGCGCGAGATGGTGAACGGGATGAAGTCATCCGGGCCCGTCATCTTCGCCGCCCAGATCTGGCACGCAAAGGTGCCGACGAGACTCCAAAAGATGACCGAACTGCGGCCGACGAGGCCGGCAAACGGCGCAAACAAGAACGGGCCCGCCATCCACCCGGCGAGCCCGGCGGCGACGGTGTTGAGCAGGTCCGCCTGCGTTTTTCTGTACGTGGGGATCTGGAGGACGAAGGTGAGCTGGTTGGAGTTGGGCGACATCTGGCCCGCGAAGCCGGCGAGGCAGATGCATGCGAAGATGATGATCTTCTTCCTTATAGGCCAGTTCTGTGTGCGGGTTCAATATTCGCATTCTCAATTGCTTCATGCGCGCACGCGATTGGAAGGCCGCGAGCTAGGTCGCAGTGTCTCACTTACCAGCGGGTCATTTTCATCGTCGCTTGGCTGCGGGATGAGGACGACGTTTCTGCTGCTCCTCTTCTGCATAATGTCGGGGGAAGCGTGAAGCTTCTCCGGCGACGGCGGTATGTTGTCGTCGGACACGGAGAGATTGTCCTGTACGGGAGACGTCATTGTGACACCTGTCATGAGAAGCCGGGTGAAGAGGAAAAGAACGACGACGGGCAATTAAAACAACAACAAAGCTGCACCGCAGCGAGTGAACACAGATTGAGGGAAAGAGCAGAAGGAATGCAGAAAGAATGCAGAAGGATCGCAGAATCGGTTCTTGTAGAATTTGCTTCGACTCAGCTTGCAACGGCCCGAGGACCGAGACCACGGGGGGAACGGTTTCAGGGCAGCGATTGGGTTAATCTCAGATCCTTACCACCCGTGCTGTAACTCGCGACATGGCCACGCCAGTCTCGGCGTCGCATGTGCATCGTGGCTGCTGGATATCCACGAAAGCGATACACAAACAGGGTGCAATGTGTCGCGGGTGGGCGAACGGATCTAATGAGGCAGCTGCTAATGAGGAAGCCGGGGTCCCCGGTTAGCAGGGAACATGGAAGATGGAACGTGGAGAATAGAGTCTGTGTCCGCGATCACCCAAAAAGCACAGGCTCTACATAAGTATGCACAAAATAGAGTCCTTTTGCCAATAGCGACGGTATTTCCTAGTGTCGCGATCCCCCGATAACCGCACTCCACTTCAGCTTGTACTAGACTTCGCTACGTGCACACCAACCAAGAACGATCCCCTGCTATTCCCCTGCTAGACTGCTAGGAGCACATTAAACAACATGATAACCGGAGACTAGCAACCAATCCCAACACATGCTCGATACAGCGCCGATGCACTCGATATATCACCGATATATCCACAGTGATTACTACGTATACTATGTACAACCATGTCGATCATCCGTCCCTCCATTGGCCTGATTGGCAGATCTGCCCGAATATGCTTCTCGATCCTTCAGGATGAGTTCGTTTCCTCATCTGCCCGTCGAGTCCTCTTGCATATTCCCTGTGAGACAGTGGCCGACCATGCCGACCACGCCAGCCACGCCGCCCTCGCACTCGCCATCCTGGCGTGCCAATAGTGTATTATCAGCCATGCAATACTCGTCCATATTACAAGACTGCTCCCATCCCTTTGCGCGGCGCCCGCCCGCCATCACTTTAATGCCGACCTCAACTACGCCTCGCTGCCGGGCCAAACTCGACGACTAAATCGCCGTCTTTGCGCTGACCACCCGCCACGATGGCGCCTAGTGAGAGGGGATGGAAGATGATCATTATCGTCGCGGTGCTGGTCGGTCTTGCCACAATCGCTACCGCCCTGCGCGTTGTCGCTAGGCTCAAGCGCCGGGTCAAAATTGAGATAGATGACTACCTCTGCTTTACGGCGCTGTTTCTACTATATGGGATGCTCGTGCAGTTGATTCTCTGTGAGATTCTCTATGTATCTGTGCTGCAGACTCAGACAGCAAGCTAACATCGAAACCAAGGGTGCGCCATCGGCGGTAACGGGACTCACTTCGCAGAGCTCTCTCCTGAAACTCTCATTATCTTCGGCAAGGTCAAACAACCCGCGTCACCCATCCACATCTCAACCACTAACCCTCCCCAGATCTTCATCGCGAACCAATTCACCTACTTCGCTCTCTGTCCCGTGATCAAAATCTCCATCATCTGCTTCTACCGCCGCATCTTCTCCGCCCCAACCTTCCACCGCCTCACCGCCTACATAAACTGGCTCATCGGCCTCTGGGCCGCCGCCATCTTCCTCACCTGCGCGCTGCAATGTCGGCCTCTTCGTGGCTACTGGGATAAGTCCATCGACGCCGTGTGCATCGACGGCACCAAGTACTTCGTCGTCAACCAGACCTTCAACGTCGTCATGGACTTCGTCATCCTCGCCCTGCCCCTGCCCATCATCTGGCGGCTCAAGCGCTCGTGGCAGGATAAGCTCGCGCTCAGTTGCGTCTTCGCCATCGGCGGCTTGTGCGTCCCATCCTGTGCCCGGAAACAAAACACAGCTAACCACCCCAGTGTGTGCTTCGCAAGCGTCTACCGTATTGTCGTCCTCTTCTACATCGACCCTGCTGATACCACATGTAAGCCCTCTCTCTCCTTTTTCTAATTCCCAGCTCGCATGATTTTGCTAACCCCGACCCAGATACCGTCTACCAAGCCACGCTCTGGACGCACATCGAGCCCTCCGTCGGCATGATCTGCGCCTGCCTCCCCACAATCCGCGGCCTCATCACCTTCTCGTCGTGGCGCACCACGACGCTCGGCTCGCAGGGCGCCAAGTACGGCACGGGCTCGAAGGGCTCGAGGTCGCTTAGCACGCGCCGCAAGTCGGGGAGTCAGCTGGGGAATTCGGTGTATATTAAGATGAATGATAGGGTGGGGAGGGAGGAGAAGGATGTAGGGATGGACGAGGAGGAGGTGGGAGATGGGAAAATCACGGTTAGGACGGATATCCAGATTGTGAGAGGGGTGGAATAGAGGTGAGGTGTGTTGTATATAAAAATGGTGTTTGTCTACATAGCTAGAAGCGGTATATAGAGTGAGCAGTAATAGTTTTAAGGGAGTTATAGTCATAATAAGACGCATTACATAGATCATTGTTAAAGAGATGGTAGCTACTTTGGAATGATTACCTGGTTTTCGTTAGTGGCGGGGGGGTGGTCTTGGGCAGCGTCGCTGCAGCAGATTTACCATCAATTTGAAAACTATGCCACACCCATGTCGAAAATGACCATTCGTAAAACCCAAGCCGCGGTTGTACCATCCGGCAGCACAACTGCCATCCAAACGGTGTTGATCTGTGGCTGAGGGATGCTCCACAACAGAGTCTTAAATCCCTATCGCGGCTACGGTCCACTACTTCGATTCTCCAAGAGTCAACACCACCAAGCATCTCAAGGCTACATTTGCGTCTGAAATGTTCTGTCTTCCCTACAACTATGTGGCCAACATCAATCTTGCATACTGCCCTACTTTCGTCGTTATGAGAACGCAAGTAGCTCAGCACCCTTCTGCCTCGGTCAGCCCCTCCAAATCGAAGGTTGTCGGGGGCAAACCAATTGCGGATGGGCTGTATGTGTTTTGTGACTCTTCCAATTCTCTTTATTGACCTCGAGCTTGCAATTAGATCGAAGCGTGAAAAGCCTTTCGGATCTCGAAGCAAGATCGGCACGAGGGCTTTTATGGCAATTGGGGTACTCCTTGGCGAGAAACATTCGTTCATGCACGATCTAGAATCGTCCTTCTGGGTACTCTTGTGGATCTTCATTTGCTATAGTGGCCCGTCTGAGAAACCGATGGTTGTTCACAGGTTTGGCGAGTGGAACTATTCAGAGACAGAAGAATTGGCAGAGTCGAAGAAAGGGGCAGTGGTCCATGAAGAAAATAGCGAGTACGTATGTATTGTTAGAGGGACTGTAGTGGTGAAGTTGTGGGTTTTATGGAGAAGCGGGAACAAAAACGGCGGGGATGTAACACAATGGATTGAAAAATAGTCGGATCTTCTGGCAAATAATGTGCCTCTGGTTTTTATGAGGGTAATGGAGGAGAATATCAGGCCCTATTACAAGTCACTTCAGCCCTGGCTTAATTGATTACGAAAGTTTCCAAATGGTGGGAGGTGGGAAAAGGAAGACAGGCCTATATTTTCAGACGAAAGAGGTTCCACGGGAAGCGCGGGGGGACTTGAATATGGCAGCAGAATAGATACCAAAATACCAGTGCTCTCTTGTCGATCTCACAGTTCATATTTGCACCATGCACCCCGCCCAATTCCAACGGGTCCTGTGTCTAAACCAAGCTAAGTTCTGACCGGGGAAGGGTCTGTGCTGTATCATCCTGTGGGGGTGGGGCAGATGCGAGTCGGTACGAGTAGGGCGTTCACAACAGACTTAGTTGGGAGGGATATCATGAATTGGGAAACGTATAGTCAGGATTGGGTTGTGAATGACTATCCAAAGACCGTTTACGTTGGTGGGAGCTCGAGGAAGCTACACTTAAGCACGAATGTCTACCAGTGTTGGTGCTGATGGATGGTAAGAGCGCCTCAACTTAGACAGTACGCATCGTGAGAGAATAGACACCCTTTTGACCCTAATAAATGAATATACGTGTGAATGGTAACATGGCATGACCAGGCACGCGCGCCATCATGGATGCATTTGATACCTATTTTCCGCGAATATTTAGCGCACCCTACCTTTTGTTTGGTTCACGGAGATATAGTATAGGTTAGTAGTAACGCCGAGCCACCTTAATACGTGCTGACTGCGTTCTGACCCACAATAAGAGGTCCGTGTATTGGTTGATGTGATGACCGACCTGTCACATTGGTCGACCTCATAGGTGGTACAACTATAAAGTTCAGAGCCGAATCCAAACAGGGATGTGTTTGTACGGAAACCCGCCCCCACCGGAGAAATATCGGTCATGGTATGGAAGCCATGGCAGTCTGTTTATCATTCATGGATTTCACCTGGGTTAGGCGGTTTATAAATCAAGGAACTCAAAGACAGGAATGAGGGCCATTCAGTCTGATTCGCCCCGGATATTTACCTTTGCTAACTGCTTTCAGCAACCTATTCAGCCTGAAAATAGTTTGTCGATGATGATAGTTTTGATTTAGACAGGGCGTGCATATCTCAAAAACCGGCGTCATATATGTATCAAGGTAGGGTCCGCGGTGTGGGGTTGATGTTTTTGCTAGTTCAACTATAGGGGTTTGGTTACGTTCAGGGCACTCTCCTCTATCATTGAACTTAGTCTGACTACAACAATGTATACCAAGTTTGCAGTCTTTCTGGTTACAGCTCTGATATCTTCTGAGGTGGTTCTCGAAGCCGAAGCTATAAATGTGGCACGCTTAAACCAGGTCGCTGGCCATACAGCTGTTCCGACCTACAGCACTTTCAACTATGGAACAAAGACATCTAGTCGATACGCTACGCCGTTGAGGTCTCCACTTCCAATTCCAACCGCGTATGCTCCCCACTTCAATAAGGCTTCGCATCTGCTGGACCCTGGCGTCACATATACGACGTACTCTCTGGATCCTGAAGCAACGGCGACTAACGACGGGAAGTACGGCCAAAGCGCATTTGCCCAGCTGTGGAAAGATGCTAGTCTTACCTTCTCCAGTGAAGTTCCATTCACAACTACTAGAGCGGCAACTCCAGTCCCAAGCAGCGAGCTGATATTCCCACCGCCGCTGCCAGTCGTGCCTAGCGATGCACGTGATACGACAGGATATACTCTTCCAGCGGACTTTGTCTGGGGCGCCGGTAGCAGTGCCTTCCAATTCGAAGGCGCCCTTCAGCTAGAAGGGCGAGGGCCATCGGTGGAAGATTCCATCGGCACGCAACCTGGCGGTAACGACTCGAACGTCGATGCCTTGTTCTACTACATGTACAAGCAGGATATGAAGCGACTAGGCGCTATTGGTCTGCCGTACTTCTGTTTTTCCATCCCGTGGACTCGTGTGGTGCCGTTCGGCGTCAAGGACAGCCCGGTCAACACGGAAGCTCTAGACCACTACGACGATGTGATTAACGAGGCCATCGCTAACGGCGTTACACCAATTATCACTCTCCTGCACTACGACCTGCCGTTGTCAGTCTCATATAGCAATTCGAATTTCACTGACCATTTCCTATACTACGCCAAGCAAGTCATGACCCGTTATGGTGACCGCGTTCCATACTGGGTCACCGTCAATGAGCCTAACCTTGAGCCTGCCACTAATGCGCTCACGAATGTCCTCGTGGCCCATGCAAACCTGTATAATTGGTATAAGAATGAGCTGAAAGGCACTGGAAAGATAACCATGAAATTTGCCAACAATCTCGCCGTGCCCTTAGATGTCAACAACAAACAAGACGTTGCTGCCGCGCTCCGCTCTCAGGACTTCAGCCTTGGAATTATGAACAACCCGGTGTTTCTCGGGAAGCAGATCCCCAAATCAGTTCTCAGCACCACTGGTATCAAAATTGACCCACTGACGGAGGATCAGCTAAAACTCATTCACAACACCATGGATTTCTTTAGTTTCGACCCTTACAGTTCTACTCTTGCTACCTCGCCACCAGGGGGTATCGACGCCTGCGCCAGTGATCCCACCAATCCGCTCTGGCCGACCTGTGTGGAAATAGTCAATTTCGACTCGAACGGCTGGCTCATCGGCGACTCCAGCGCTGTTGCGTACAGCTTTATTGTGCCGGCTCACGTGAGGCAGCAATTCACTTTCGTATGGAACACGTACCGCCCTCCAGGCATCCTCGTCGCTGAGTTTGGGTTCCCGGGCACCGGCGACACGTACAAGTCGCTAGAGGAGCAGCGGTATGATCTGGAGAAGACTATTTACTACCAGGCGTTTTTGACGGAGATGCTCAAGGCAATACATGAGGATGGGGTCAATGTGATCGGCGCACTGGCATGGGCTTATCTTGAGACGAATGAGGTAGGCAACCCGTGCACCACAAACTCCTTACAGGTTGTATAACTAACCTTGACTTCAAAGTTTGGGACCTTTACCCCACTCTATGGGCTGCAAACGTTGAACCATACAAGCTTGGAGCGCACTTATAAGAGAAGCTTATTTGACTATGTGGATTTCTTCCACGGGCATGTCCAGAAGGGATACCGCCACTGAATTATTTAGAGCAGAGAATGTTCTGGGGTTCTGCATGGTGGGGGAAGGGCATTCGTTGAGAACCTCCAGAGAAACAAATAAAGGAATTGGCGTTTATTTCTAGCCTGCAAAGTATGCCTCCACAGCTATTTTACCCCATCCATTGCACCCCTGATTAAGTCGGCCGAGCTTAAACTCTTTTGACAAGAGAACTCCATACAACGACTTAATGGGGTCCATCCACCCCTGGTATCCCTCAGACAGAAAGATAATCATCTTATCAAAGAACAACGAAATATATCTTTCTAAAAATCAAAAGGAAATGGATGTTAATTGTAGGTCATTATTAATTTTGTAAGAGGAGGAAGCGTACATATTGACAACTATGCCCGTCGCAGCATTTCTGACTATCACGCACGGCGCTAGGATCACAGCTGCGTTGCTCTGGCAGGCAAAATTGCACCGCGTTTTCTCCTGCAATTATGTCCTTGAAGGGAGCCGCTGTTGCCAGTCCAGCTAGTAGAGTTGCGAGAACGATTGAAACCTTCATATTGGGAGACGGATGGCGTTCTTGGAATGGTAGTTATCAGGCAGATGTGAGATAGAAACCCAGTTTGCTCAAGAGAGGTAACTTGCTTTTAACATCACGGAAGGAAATTTAATTACTTTATAGACAACAGTTCTGATAGCTTCATTCTACGTGACTGAGCACTCGCAGCGTTGTGTAACCCAACAAATTTAAAATTTAAAATTCAAATACTTTACTGGGTTTAAGTTGTCATACAGCGATCTCCCTTGCTTCATTTTATCAGCTAAACTTAAACCCTTAATAAGAGTTCCATACAACGAATCAGGGACCACTGAAAGATCGAGATCGGTGGACTGGTAATTTGGTTACCAACGAATACCCACTGTTATATGTTTTTGCTGGTCCCTCACTCCATGTCTCACAAAATTCCCATCTGGTCATCCACCCTTTTCGCCTCCAACGCCTCCTTAACCACGCCCCAGTCTCGACAAACATGCGCTACCCCATCTCCATCGACTGAGCTCGATTTCACCTTACCAAGCTCATCATACTCCACCTTCACAAACTCTAGAGACGTGTCTCCAGCACAGAGAATCCCCTGGCGAACTACCGCTAGTTAGTACACATGACGCTGATGAGTAAGACGGGTAGACACAAACTATAATCAAGGCAGTGATATGCATGTCCATCTCCCCCTTTGGCCGACTGGTCCCAGAATCTTGACGCGCTGCCCTTTCCAAACTGCACAATGACATCCCTCAGCATCGCCTGCGGTTATTAGCCCTTGCCTCATAATTGCCTGCGTCAGTGGTAGGAAGGGGGTCCGAACCAAACAGTGCAGCTGGTGCGTTACAGAGGCAGAGAACTCCTCTGCGCCGTCTGTGCCGTTGCCGCTCGGTTTGCTAGGCGGGAGATCATAGAGTCGCGCATTCGGGAGACGGACGAAGCCTTTCCCCTCTTAATGCGCGTGTTAGCTGGGATCTGGCGTTGGAATGGAAGGGGAAATACTGGGCATCATGTCATTCCATAACTTGTCGCCTGCGGGCCCAATATCCCGGTACGGGGTCTCATCTTCGAAGACGACAGTCTTGAGCGGAACTGATAGTGTTAGAGTGCTTTCGGACGAGGGAGCTGTACGTATCTTACTTGGCGGTAGAAATGACTGGGGATCGAGAAGACCCGTGTTATTTCCCCTGTGCGATGAGGAGGGTGCATAAGCCAGCGCAGTGCGATACGCGATACCGAGGAGGAGGAGGGTCTCAAAGCCTAGCGCGATGAGGACCCAGGTGGTACGCCGGCGGGCCCAGTGGGGTTGCAGGGGCGGGGTCGGGGTGGTACCACAGCGGCAGTTGTGGGCCGCCCCAGGATCGGCGGCGAGCGCGGTGTATTTCTGGGCGCTCATTTGTGGATCATGAATACTGTGGAATGTGTATGTTTGAGAGGCTACAACAAAATATTTTGTCGGAATGAATCGGAATGCTACAAGGGGATACGTGGCCCTATCCGTTTTGTAAATCATTTCATATTAGGGTATAGTAGTAATATATAGTAGGGCGCTGGTATATTAGGGTCTTTCATCTAAAAAGCCTAAGTTTAGCCGTGCGTGAGGCAAGGAGTGTTATGATTCTAATATTACAATACCTTACTAGCGCACCCGCCGATTACAAGTAAGCTATGGCCCCTCTCCTTGGCACTTCCTTCCCCTACATACATACTTAAACCACAACTAACCTAACTTCTATCTAATACATACTATCACACAACACTTCTCAGTCACCGCGACGGTACGGAGTACTGAGATCATCACGATGGCGTCCCAACACATCCGAGCCACGCCGCCCTCTAAAGATGCTATGCTCAATTCCTTCCTCGAAAACATACGCAACTACAATGCAAGCCCACCGCCCGGACGCAACAAGGTCGTCTTTGCCTCGTGCATAATCGAGGCGGAAATGCCCTTGCTTTTGAGCCCGCCTGGCGAGCCCCTCCCATGCAGCGAGCCGCCCGCCGTGTTCGAGGCCGTCAACTCCCACTTCTCAGCCCAAGTGCACGCTTATTTCAACGCACTGCACGACCTCGAGGACATGGCAGACAAACCGTCCTCGGAGGACCCGGAACTCCTCCACCGAGACGAATGGCTTCGGCCCCTCATCTGTATCGCCAATCAGTCTTTCGCCGAACCGCAAGATTGCGCGCACCGCTGCTACCACACTCGCCGCCTCACTGTCCTAAACCCGGACAGCCTACCTCTCCTCAACCGCGTCATTCAACTGCGCATCTTCCACGACGAGACTTACAGCCAAGATCAGGCTAACATGCGGCCCGTCTCCATGCGCACGCCCCTCGACCTCGTCACCCGCCTCCCGTACCTTCGCGAGCTAGACTGCCCCTGGCTATGGGAGCGTTTCCCCATTGCCTTCACATCTCAGGCGTTACGTAGAATTACCCGCGTCTGGGAGGGCCCTTGGCGCGATGCCCGCGTCGAGTTCGGGCGGGCTGTGCGTCATGTCATGCCCTTGTTGCCGTCCTCCCTCACCAAGGTCCGTCTCTGGTTCTGGCAGACCAACGCCTATGGGCGTGAGGACCAAGCGGCGCAGATGCCTCACCTTGTCGGTGCGTCAATGACATTGCCGTTGACCTTTGAGTTTGACGGCATGGACCCCGTGTCTCTTGGGCTGCGAGACCTGGCGAGTCGCCTGGAGGAACTAGACGTCATCGCGATGATCACCCCCGATCTTTTCCATTCTCGTGGTGACGGTTTGTCATGGCCACGAATGCAGCACCTCAAAGTAGAATTTCACCCGTGCGCGCCTACCGGCAGCTGGTACTTTTCCGGCCCGAGAGGCGAGAATCCTCACACCACAGGATTCGACATCACGAGAGAGGAGCACTACCCGCCCGAAGGCCCGGAATACGATGACGAGACGCACGCCTTGTGGGATGACGAGGAGGATGAGTATTGGGGCGATGAGGGTATATACGAACACTTCTCGCCCGATATGTTCCGTATACGCCCTATCGTGGAGCGCATCAACCCTTTGCTCTTATCGTTTGCCTCGTCTCTGCAGCGGCAAAAGATGCCCTCCCTTCAAGACGCTGAGCTGTTTACGTGGCTTACGTGGCAGCCCTCTATGGACCGTTTTCAAGAGTATGAAGGGACTGATGAGGTGCCTCCTACTTCAAATGCGGAGGAGACCGTTATGTTCCGATGGGGGGTGAGATACGATGCGCCTAAAGGAGATGGGAAAGGAAAGGTGACATGGCAGGTCGGTGAGGACTGGAGGCCGGAGGAAGAAGTCATTGCGGCGTTTAAGGATCTTGTGGGCGGGGAGGAGGAGAACATGGAGTGGAAAGCGTTTGAGTATACGGAGGAGAGGGAGCAAGATGTGGACGCATTTATCCCATGAGACATACCTAAGTAACTACTACAGAATTAACAGGGCCGGCTAGTAGAACAGACTCACTTCTTTACAACATTTCAACGAAAGGCCGACAGTTGCGCTCACAGCTACCGGAAGACACGAAAGAAACCATTCATTTTCTTCAATAGATCATTGTCTATATATGTACCTACTTCCCAAAGGGTAACCTATCTGTCGATGAAACTATTAAAGAGGCCACCAGCCAGCAGCATTATCCACCCCTATAGCCCTACTTAGCGCTAACGCCGACACAATACGCCTCCCCCAACCAATAATTCGTTAAACAATCGCTACTCACGGCCGGATTCCACGCCAAAAACTGTTTCTTTGTAATGCCCGCCTTATCCGCCATATCCGTGCAGGACAGACCGTCAGTCACAACAAGCCACTTATTGCAGTTGTCTGGCGAACCGGACATGGTTGGGCCGGGCGGTGTTGGTTTTGTGGTCGTAGGACCTTTGGTGCTAGTGGGACCTTTGGTGCTCGTAAGACCTTTAGTACTTGTGGGACCCTTGGTGCTTGTGGGGGACCCGGTGGATGTTGAGTTGCCGTCGCCGCCGTCGCCATCATCGCTCGAGATACCGACGCAGTAGGCTTCGTCGACCCAGTAGTTGGTCTGGCAGTCTGACGAGACGGCAGGGTTCCATGCCAGGAACTGCTTGAGGGAGATGCCGGCTTCAGAGGCCATATCCTCGCAGGTCAGCCCATCTATGACGATGGCCCATTCGTCGCAGTCTGCCGGCGAGCCTGACATGGTGGGTCCCGGTGGTGTCGGGGTGTCGTCAGTTGGGGTACTATTTTCTTGTTCGAGATACCACGAGCCGCAGTAGCGAACGCCCTTTTCAAATTTACACGCCGGATCCGAGACGTTACCGAGGCCTGGATTCCACACGCCGAATTCCTCAAGGTCGACGTTGTAGGTTTGCGCGGCGAGTACGCAGTTGCTGCCGAAGGAGGAGCCGGTTAGGTTGTACTGGTAGTCGTCTCCGGCGAAGTAGTGCACGCAGTCGTCGCGCGTGCCCGTGGCTTCGGGGAGGGGTGTGTACAGCCGGGTGTACGGGGACTCGGTGGCGTCAGGGCGATCGGTGTAGTGGATTCCGGTGAAGGACGCCGTGGGGTCCAGGGTGATAGTGGAGAAACCGGGGCGGCCCGTATATGTGTTGATATCGCCAACTGCGGCGACGCAGTAAGATTCCAATGCAAAGAGGTTGGTGCAGTTGGTATTAAGGGCCGGGTTTAAGAAGAAGAAGTCTGGGAGGGTAATGCCGAATTTGATGGCAAGGAGGTTGCAATAGTCGCCTTGTTGGACCGAGTACCACCGCCCGCAGGGCTTGTCGGAGCCTTCTGCTGCGTCAGTGGGCTTGGGAGCCGCAGTGGTGGGGGTAAGAGGGGGCAGGCCGGAGGTGTCGGTAGGGGCCACGAACTTGCGGCCAGGAGCATCGACGCAGATTTCGGAGCCATTCATCTTGGCGAGGTTCACACACCCGTAGCTAATAGAAGGGTTCCAGGCTTTGAGCTGCGTCTCAGTGATGTTGGCTGCTGAAGCCACGGCCTCACACGTCGCATTAATGGGGACGGTGACAGTGGTGCACTTGTTGGTAATGCAGAGAGAGGTGCCGGCGGCGGGGAAGTTAGCGCAAAAGGCACCTAAGTCATTGTCGGCTAGCAGCCAGTTGGTGCCAACGCCCTGGCTCTTGGATATGCTGTAGCAGTCGTCCGAGGCTTTAATGGTGTAGTTTGACCCTTCACACACCTTGGCCGTTGGAGAAGGGGCTGCTGTGAAGTAGTCGATGGTCGTTGTTGCGACGGGCTTTCCCGTAATGCTGCAACTCGACGTCATGCTCTCGTACAGCGACACGCTGGCTGCAATGGGCCCGTCACCGTACGGCGAGCCCTCGCGCAGCCGCAGCCGCTCGGCCAGGCACTTGTCGCAGTCGTCGGGTTTCACCTGGTCCGTGGTGTTGCTAATATAGTTAAAAGGGCTAATACCTGGATCCGAGAAGGCCGCTGCCAGGGCCGCAACTGGTCCGCAGAAACGCCCCTCGTCATCCTTGAGGCAGGCACTCTGAAAATAGAACTTCATAGCGCCAGGAATGTAGACAGCCGCGGCCTCGACGTTAAGGTCGACCGTGACGGTCTGGTTGCTGCACTCGGACTGTACTGATGACCGCCATTTATCAAGGGCTGATGAGCAATTGGTGGTGCAGATGCGCGACAGTGACTTTGGCGGGTAGAAGACGTCTGGGCGGAGGTCCCTCACCAGCCGGTCGCAGGCCGTGATGTCGTCCATCAGGGCATCGGTGCACTCTGCCGTAAGTGTCGTGGGAAGAACATCTGGGTAGAGCAGCACCGAGGCAGATGCCGTTGATGCAATCCCGAGAGAGAGAATCAGGTTGACGACGAAAGTCTGCATTTCGAAGGTTGTCCAAGCCGAATCCCTCGATTGCAGCTTGGCTTGAGGTCTTTAATGAGACAGGTCAGTGGAAATAACTACGTTCTGGAGGATGAAGAGGAGGGGCTCTTCGTGTAGCTGAAGGCGGCATCCATCTTTCTCGGGCAGGTCGTTGAGCATCTTTTGGACTCTTGTAGGGAAACAGCACACAAAACTACGTATTCGGCATATCTCCATGTTTCCCCGCTGTCCCTCGGCAGATAAGGCGCGCGCAGGATGATTCAATCCCTGTTTCAGCTTCGGTCAATCAGCATGAGCAGGGGGGCGGCGATGCCGCTGTCAGATCGGTTGACCAGATTAGGACTTAAGACTTACGGTACGGCGCCACACCGTCAGTCTCCGTGCGGGGCCTATGCTGAATTTGTGGTAAACAAGTATCTTTGTATCGGAAAAGGCACAGACGGGTACGGAAACTTATGGCGCGGTCCGTACTGTACCTGGATTACATAACGTAACGTAAGCCTTAAACTAAAGCCTAAACTAATATAGCCAAGTGATCGACATTGCATGCTAAGAAGGACGACTCAGGAGTAAGGAAGAGGTTGCTTTCTCATATTATCCTCGCTAGCATTGCAACAACGCCTAAAATCCTACAGGATTGTGAACCTTGGAGGGATCGCCCCTCTAGTGTATTTCTACAAGGTAATCCGAGAAAATCAAGACCCAAGAAATAACATAACTCCGAATAATACCGACGAGGCTGCGTTCATTCTCATATTGTCCACAATATCCTTGCAACGCCTCCAGCTCTATAGGATTGTGAACCTTGAAGGGATCTACCCCTCTAGTGGTAACTTGCATCTTGATCATCTCACAGAGATGCTCGAATGCAATGGCGCGGACGCAATGATACCCAAAGAGGCCCCATTTCTGCTTCTCCCTGCCCGATCTGGTGTCTATTGCGATAGGATCAGACCTTGATATTGCCATCGGTTACACGAAGACGGACGGGAAGTGTCGTTCGTGCCGAGCGCAAGGATGGCGCGGGTCAGCGGGGTAGCAACGAATCTCACGTACTCAGGAAATCATCTTATACAAGATCTTATACAAGATATGGCGGCAGCTTGCTGCCCTCCAGGTCATAGACATTCCCGAGCAGGTACAACACCCGTGACGGACGGCCATGCGGTATTCTATTGTCCTTGCTTTTCTTTGGGGGCAGAGGCTCGCCGAAGGCTTGCCCTGGCACCAGGCAGCAGATCGTGCTGCTGTCGCAAATGCGCCGGCAACGTGTCGGAATCCCGTGTCGTGAGTGTCTTGTTATCCCTTTCAACTGTCTTACTATCCATGGTCTAATTCGTGACTACCGCAGACCATTTGACTACTCGGCCAAGGTCAGACGCGAATATGAGCTGCCGGTGTGTCGGAATGGCGACGAAAGTCTCGTGTTGACTCCCTTCCTCGGTGCTATGGACACGCCGTCTCTGCTGGGCGGCCGAGCCACGGACGACGACTACACGTGCGGGCCGGACAGGCCTTGCGCCAACAAGGCGTGTTGCCCCAAGGCCACACTATCGTGCAACTACGGCGAGGAGGCGTGCGGCACGTCGGGCACCTCACCCAACGATGTCTGCTGGTCCAACTGCGACGCCAAGTCTGAGTGCGGCAAGGACGCCAAAGTTCCCGGTCAGAAATGCCCGCTCAACGTCTGCTGCGGCAAATGGGGCTTCTGCGGCATGACCAAGGATTTCTGCGACAAGAAAGATCATGGTGCCACCGGCGGCTGCCAATCCAACTGTGACCAGCCCGGTCCCAAGAACAAGGCAAGCTCGCAGTCCCGCGTCATCGGCTACTACGAGGGCTGGCGAGCCGACAGCACCTGTCAGGGCATGGGGCTTAATGATATCCCCGTAAACTCCCTAACGCATCTGTACTTTTCTTTTGCGTCCATCACCCCGGACACGTACAACATCGCGCCTATGGAAGGCATCTCCTCGTCTCTGTTCTCCGAATTTACCAACCTCAAGAAGAAGAACCCCGCCCTCAAGACTGTCATCGCCATTGGTGGATGGACCTTCAACGACCCGGGCCCAACTCAGAAGGTCTTCAGCGATATGGTGGCCTCGGCGGAGACTCGCAAGACCTTCATCGACAACCTGTTGAGCTTTCTGCGCGAATACGCCTTCGATGGCGTCGACTTTGACTGGGAGTACCCGGGCGCTGATGATCGCGGCGGCGTTGAAGACGACGGTAAGAACTTTGTCACGTTCCTTAAGGAACTTGACAACGCCAACAAGAAGCAACCCGTCAAGTATGTCGTTTCCTTCACTCTGCCCACCTCATATTGGTACATGCGCCACTTCGACCTCAAGGCCGTCGATCACGTCGACTTCGTCAACGTCATGTCCTACGACCTGCACGGCGTATGGGACGGCAAGAACCCAATCGGCCAGAAGATATACGGACACACCAATATAACCGAGATGGAGCAGGCCTTTGACCTCTTCTGGCGCAGCGACGTTCCTGCCAACAAGCTCAACATGGGCCTCGGATTCTATGGCCGCGCCTTCCAGCTGCAGGACACCTCATGTAGCAAGCCGGGGTGCCCCTTCAGGGGCGGCGCTACCAAGGGCGGATGTAGCGGGGAGTCGGGCATTTTGAGCTACCGCGAGATTATGGCTGTTATTGATAAAAAAAAGATTAAGCCCGTACACGACAAGAAGGCAGGTGTCAAGTATATTACGTGGAACAATGACCGTACGTGTTATCTTTTTTGTTACCCCCCCTTTAGGGAGTCATCGGGGGTCATTTTACTGCTCCCGAGCTACCCCTGAAACACCAAGAATAATACGGCTAACATTATTGGACAGAGTGGGTATCGTACGATGACGCCGACACCTTCAAACAGAAAAAGGATCTGGCCAAGGATCTGGGGTTGGGAGGCTACCTCATCTGGGCCATTGATCAGGATGACGAGCACTTGACGGCACTTCAGGCTGTCATCTCACCCAAGAAGCTGGGCGACTTAGGCGCGGCCAGCGACGGGGACGATTGGCAATCTTCCAACAAGCATTGCTATATCACATCTTGCGATGGCCACTGCGACGCCGGCGATATCAAAATTACCGACCAACCCTGCGGCGACGGCGACAAGCGCAGTAAGCTCTGTTGTCCGCTGTCTGGGGCCCCCGACCCCGAAGAGTGCACATGGCGCGGCGGCGCCCCCTTTTGCAACGGCCACTGCCATGACGACGAGGTCATGATGGAGATGAACAGGTGGGGCAGCGGCGCCTGGTGCAGTGACGGCAACAAGGCCTACTGCTGCAAGAGCCCGCTCGCCGCGGAAAACAGCTGCTACTGGAGCGGCGTCGGCGGAACCTGCAACGGTGATGACTTGCCGCTGACCTTTTCGGGCACCGTCCTGACCATCTTGGAAGACGTGGCCAAGGTCATCCTCCGCGTTGTCGGGCGGGCCTATCCTCTCACCGCCCTGGCAGGAGAAGCGCTCCTCTTGGTGCTCGATGAACTCGACCTCGACACGGACAAGTACTACTGCTGCCCCAAAGATGATATTCCCAAATGGAAAAACTGCGACTGGTTTGGTAAGCCCGGCAGCTGTTTCGACGGCCACTGCCCGGACATGACATACGCCCAGCTGACTGACAGCTACTTCGGTGGCGGCGAGACTTGCGGCGGGGAGCTTTCTCGCGTGCGCACCTTTTGCTGCGAGCCGTCCGAGGACCCCTTGTTTCTGCCCGTACCACTAGGGAATCTTTTCCCGAACCCGCCGGATAGCGATAGTGTCGACACTGACTTTTCCCTCGAAACGGACAAGGACTCGGACACGAAGCAGGATCCCAACGAGGCTGCCTTCCAGTTCGTCGTGCTCGCCTCGCCCGAGGAGCTGCAGGTCTCCATTGACAAGCGCGACGGCTCCCACTGGGACGTCTTCTCAGGCTGCGAGTCGGCTATCGGCGAAGATGGCCCCCACGTTGTGCAGATGGTATGCACAGACTTCTCTGAGGGCAGCAACTGTCACAAGATTGGTCTCGGCCACGGCATCCCTGGCACCATCTTGGAGATGCCCACCGGGTGCGGCCCCGGAAAATACGCTGTTGCAAAAGACATGGCCCCAGCCTCTGATAAGGTCCGTCTTCCCCGCCACCTCGAACACCTTTCGGCCGCGCATGCCCCCATCATCTACGATTTGACATTCGACTACGACTTTTCCCGCGTACCACGCGACCTTGGCGACACCCAGATGCGCATCGACTTTAGCAACCAGGACGACTACTGGGACACAGTCGTCGCGGCGGCCGGAAACACCAAGAAGAAACGCAAGCGCTCCCTCGCCGAGGTTGGTGGTATCCACGCCCGCTGGCTGGAGGAAGAATACCGCGACGACTACCATTTTGGGGGCCTCTCGCGCCGTGACCTCGAGGAGCGCTGGTTTGGCTCGACCGTCCTCGACTGGCTTGCCCGCATTGTAAAACCGGAAATCACGCGCGAGTTTACTTACGACTACCAGGACACCCTGACAGCTAAACTCATTGACGAGACCTGGCAATGCACCCGCAACGACGTCACCTACGAGGGCCATATCCTCGCCCAGGCCCTCCTTCAAGTGAATGTAGCGACCAGCTTCGGGTTTACTCTGATCGTTACAAAGCTGACCCCGCCCCTCGACATGTCCCAAAGTTATCTAACCTTCTACAATAAGGGCAAGGTCACGGGAGTCCTAACCCTCGAAGCCGTTGCCAAGTTCTCCTATCACAAGGGGGACGTCATCGTGAACATCCCTTTCCCGGGAGCCTCCTTCAAAATCCCGGGAATCGCAACTATCGGCCCGCAGCTGACGGTCGAGGGCAGCATCGACGCCTCGCTGACCCTCGCAGGCAAGGTGGAAACACGCCTCGAATTCGCCAACTGGGAGGTCCGCCAAATCCTTCCGGACAATGGCGACAGCAAGTATACGCCCAAAGAGATTGGTCCCGGCGACCCGGACCTCAAGCGCACCGGCGACAATGAGGACCTGGACGAGCCGACCTTCTACGCCGGCGCTAAAGCCATCGGCGACGCGACGGCTAAGATCTCAGCGGCGGCTGAGTTTGGCATCCGCTTCGACAAGCGCTGGGATGTCGATCCGGCTGCCGCGGCCGTTGTGGCCGAGGCTAGCGTCATGATGAAGATGGGCATCGGCATCTCCACCAAGGACACCTGCCCCTTTACATTTGGAGTCGACGTCGGCGCACGTCTGTTTGCGCGCGCAACGGCACCCGGCTTTAAGTGGCCGGGGGCAGAGGTGGCCATCACGCCCGCTTATAAAAAGCCAATCATCGAGGGTGGCACATGTCCGGGACTGGGACCCCTCCCGACCAAGCGTGACCTTGACTCCATGTACCTCATCGATGGCAACGATACCCATAGCTATAGCCATAACAGCCGCGCCCTGGCCAAACGAGCGGCGGTTTGGGGTCCAGTACTCAGTGTGCCCGTGGGAAGCTACTTCTGTCCGCCCGAATCCGATGACAGCGCCGGCCCGGGAACCGTCTGCTCTAAGATTGGGTATGCCTGGGACGATGACGGGAGTAACGCAGTTCAAAGGCGAGCTCTCGAAAAACGGACCACCTCTAAGACGGTCTACATCTGCGGCAAAAAAGTCCCCTTCCAATACCCGACAGACTCCGAAGTCAAAGCTATGAAGAACTCGATATACGGCTTCACAACCACCGACTGCAAGGACTATACTTTTCAGGCTCTCGATGACGATGTAGCTGGTGTCACGTATGAATCCGAGCACGTTCTTGAGGCTCAACTCATTAAACTATTCTTTGAGGACGTCGCCGAGACTGTCGGCCCCTTTCCCCACCCAGACCCTGTCAAGAACAAGGAGGGCGTGACACTCAAGTTCTGCCAACTCGTCACCCAGCTCTGGAACGTTCAGGTTGAAATCCCAGGCCTCGATTCCGCCTGGGGAATTGGCGCCGTCCGTACTCCCTATTATCATGTCGTCGGCCAGTTCCCTTCCAAAACTTGGAAGAATAAAGAGTACGTCCGCCTTGAAAAGAACGTCAACTCCCCGCCCAAGGGGAAAGCTTGGGACGGATCTGCTATCCCAGGCATTAAACAACCCCAAATTGCCTCTCTCACGAAATGGCTCGGCACCGATCCCGCCAACAACCCTCAAAGCCCCTCCGGCCAGGACCCCCCCAAATACCCCAGCAGCAGCAAAATCTCCAAGATCGACGGCGCCGAGGAGATCATGAAGTCGATGCGCGCTATCCTCGGCTCGCGCTTGTACCACAACACCCCTGCCGTCGCGACCATTCTCAAAGACCAAAAGAAGCGGGTGGGCGAGGTGCTCCGGCGGCTCGACACCGAGGTCCTGCCCAAAAATCCCAGGAAAGAGGGGTGGACACCCTGGGCGCCGCTAGGGCTGAAGGAAAAGTGGGACGCCTTCATGACGGCAAAGATGGCGCTGGTCGTTTCCAAGTCTAACATGATAACTAGCGACGTCTTGCCGCGTATGCAGGCATTGTGGGCGGACCAGGCCGCGAGGGAGGCGGCCGAGCCTGCCGATAACGATGAGCCAGAAGAGGCAGCGTTGAAGGCGAGGAAAAAGAGGCTTATTGATACTATTGATGCGTTTGATGCTATTATGAAGACGGCGCCGGCGTGGCAGTATGCATTTTGAAGGGGTTACATTCTGTCCCGATACGTCAGGGGGTATTACTAGTCTATAATTGAGCTTGTCAGCTCACGTTTCACTGTAGACTAAATCAACTAAAGTCAAAACTCGCATAGAAATGCTCTCACGATCTATGCTGTGATACTTTCTTCCCCTTTAATACAAAACCTATTTTCATTCTTCCTCTTCATTTGGATCCTTTGTAATTGTTCCGCTAGAATCTCTGTGGTACCAAATCGAGAAAAATTAGAGCCGTGATCAAAGTAATTACTACTTACTATGTACTTACTATGTTATTATATAACAAGAATTCGTAGCAAGATTATATTCTTCTTTGTAGCGCGTCATTCTACACTTATAAGCTGCCAAACGCTGTCATATGTACACAGAACAATCCGCCTTGTGAGGAGCCTGCTGCATAGACGGCTGTACTTGAGTACGAGTACACATGCACGAACAACACATCAACACAGCCTCGCGCAGCCTCATATCTCGCAAGCGCCAGCGACACCGAATTCGTAGAAACATATCTATTGATTTTTCTCTTCCTGATCATCAGTTGGATTTTCTCTGCAGCTATTTGGTTGTTTTTGATCATGCATGTGTTCGTACTCGAACTTGGCCTAGGTGATGTCAAGTCCTTGAAGGAACTACTCAGACACAAACTCTCCACCACCAAAGTGTTCTGGATAAAGGTACCTAAACACACTGAAGACTGTGTCAAAAAGTTGGCAATAAATGGAAACCTTTATGGTTCATGGCAGCAAGCTTTATCGTTATTTGATGACGTACTAGCGATGCCGTGTCCATCTTGTTCGACTCGCCGGTCGATTCCCAGGTCGATTCCCAGGTCGATTTCATTGGCTTTCAGGTGCGTATGTATCATTTGATAGAGAATAAATCTAACACGAGTGACAGCGAGCAGCTCAAAAGGCTTGCTCATGGGTCAATGAGGTACCTGGGCAAACCTATACCAGACTGGCACTTCGGTTTGCTCTCGACTCTATTAGAAGCGAGGCCTCTCACCACCAACCCGAAAGGCCTCCATCTTTCGTCGCAGGAGCGCCGAGAGTTCGAAGAGACATTAGCGAAAGTCACAACGGTACTCGAGGGTCCCTTTGCATCGAAATTGCGAAAATGTTCCTCGGCCTACTTTGCAACAACGGCGAGCCGGCGCAGACTCAAGGGGACGGATAAGAATACTATTACAGACGCCGATGAGTCCGGTGCCTTGCTTGCAGGAATGGAACAAGGCCTTCCATCGGACGACGAGCTCACTGTCGCCCCGATAGCTACTGCCATGGAGACTCATAATCCGGATACAAGCACGCGCCAACGGCCCTCCGCCATTCCCGTTGCTGCAGAGGCTGACATACTTCGCCCTCCTCTCTCTACAGCCTCAGCCTACCCCGCAACTCGCGAGAATGAATTACGAGAAATACTCGGCGCATACTCGATAGCACAGCCATCACGACTCAAGGGTTTTTTCATCCGACAGTTTGGTATTCTCTTCGTGGCCCTGTTGCCTATGGTGCTGTGGATTGCATGGAAGCATGACCTAGGGACTGGGACTGGTGTTTTTGGAGCTGTATTTTCTGCTGGGACCGTTATGAATGGGATGTATGAGAAGATGCATACTTCACAACAGGAAGCGATGCAGAGGAGGATGTTGATGGAGTTGAGGTATTTGGCCTGACGAGATAGTTATGTTTGTGGCTGAATAGTGGTTGTTGTAAATCTAGGGGGTCCTTTTCTTTGAAGCTTAGATACCCACATTTAATTGCTCGTGGTTTTAGAGCATGTCGGAGGAGGTTACGGAGTCATGGAGTCATATAAAGAAGAGTAGCTTGTAAATTCTATGGATGAGAGTCTATCCGTCGTAATATGTATGTAGTGATGCTATTTCTAGACAGCGACGTTTATACTACAACATGAGAGTAACCACCACATCCCAGAACAGCCATTCGGATTAGCTAACATATCTACGCACGTCTCTTTCGAGAGTAAAGGCCAATAAATCCGACTATCCTCAAGAAAATATCAATCCCACTGTTTCAACAGAGTCAGCATCTATACGGAACTGTCGCCAAACAAAAAACGGCGGCCATGGGTAAACATAAAGAAGCGGCAAAACTTACGACATAGCAACAAAAAGCTTTGTAGCTATAAGCTTGACCTCACTACCCTCGAAGTCCCTGTAAATCACAATACAGGGTTCCTGATCCGGAAGTCCACACGTTTTCGTGCCCCCCCCAGCCCCTATGTTTGACTCCGGCTAGTATAATAACACATATCAGCGTAGTGGCCATCGAAAGTGGTACCATGTAGTCCTCCATACGACTGCGTATCTTCCCCGTGGAGTCAAGCAGGCCTGCAACCTCTGGTACACCCACTGTCATACCCCAGACCGCCTAAACACGTCACGATGTTAGTGAACGCGTACCAGCATTACCTCGGCCTGTACCTAGGTTGGTGGAGGGGAGACGCACCGCAATGTATGCGCGTACTATGAGTCCATTGCCGCCGCCATTTCCATACCGTATGTAGCAGTAAATGCTAACGATAACTGTTGCGATGCAAAACGCGACGGAACAGACTCGTAAAACGAGCTGGGTGATGACCCATGGCGCTTGGAATCTACTGCGTTCCATGGTAAAGTGAGACTTCTTGGAAGCGCTTATCAATGCGGGTACTAAGTAAGTCGACGGCTGATCTCCAGTCGCGATTATCGGGGTGCTCGATACATTGGATCCGGGTTATGTTTATAGTTAAAATAAAGACGAGGCGATGTGGTGCTCGATCCATTGGTCTCTGCCTGGTCTGGGCAACCCCTTGGCGTTGGAAAATGTAATATTGGAACGGTCATGATTCTCACATTGGTAGCGGTTGACCGTATGGTAAGCTGAGTAAAGGTGGTCAGAAACCACAGAGTAGCACATAAATAGCTACATAGACCATTGGGATAGTTAGGTCATTTAATTATTGCACCTAACTAGGCTATTCTATCACCCCATGGGGTCAATCATAGAGCCTTCTCTCCCTTTACGAACTTGGTATACACTGTACCATCGCTCAGCGTTTCCTTCCTCTCGACCCATTCAAACCCGCCCAAATAAGGAATGAGCACGCGCCATACGGCCCAATAGACAACTCCGCCAAGGAGGATCGCGATGCCGATAATAGGATACACCCAGTATGGAATCGGGGGAGCATCGGAGATTCCGCCAGGTGGACGCAGGAATGGTGCCACCAGCAAGAAGCATTGCCCAGCTAGGAAGAACACGGGGACGATGAGCCATGGCTTAAACGGTCGAGGAAGGTGGGGAGCTTTCCATCTGAGGATAAACAGCCCCACTACAACAAACAGGTTGATAATTGCGCCTGGGTAGCCCTCAACGTCCAGTATGAAAACGTAGGCTGCGCCAGCCGGGAAGGCAACAATGACGATCAAAGACGGGATGAAATGAAGCAGCAACCCCGCCGAGGGACTACCAACTGGCCAGTTGGACGCCCAGAAGCGCGGGAACGGTATAACGCCTTCTTTGGCAAGCTCCTGGTTTACACGACTCTGTGTAAACGTAACCGTTAGAACGTTCCCCAGCGCACTAATAGCGACAAAGACGGATATGACGCGCTGGGCTGTGCGGCCGAAGACTTTAAGCGCGAAGTACGACGCTACCGTTATGCCTGATTCGGAAATCTCCTTGGGTGTTGCAGCTGCGAAGTAAGCTACATTAGCAAGGAGGTAGAGAACCCCGCAGATGCCGAGACCTAATGGACCGGCGATTTTCAGGGTGTGGACGGGTCGACGCACTTCGTTGAGGACGTATGCCGCATTACTCCAGCCGGCGTAGGAATTTAGGACCTTGAAGAGGGCCGTGGAATAGGGTCCTGAGCTATGCACTGAGTCGGCGAATGCGTTTCGGAAGGAAGCGTTTGGGTCTGGGATTGAGTCGATGCGGCCAGAGAGGACGACCCAGCCGGTCTGGAGGCCAAGTTAGACAGGAGACTAGAGATGTCTGGATATACAAACTCACCACAATTATGAAGAGCAGAATAATAATTTTGAGACTGCTCAAGGCATTCATAGCCCACACGCCAAATTTCGGCGTGAAAGTGTGAACGGCAGTAACGACAACGAGGACTCCAATAGCAACACCGCGTTGCTCCCAGGGTGATGCGACAAGGCCAGCAGCCACCCAGATGTTCGAGGCAAAAACAATGCATCCGCTAGCTGTGAACCCAAGCAAGATGGCCTGGGTGCTGAATATCACAGTAGCAAGGAACTTCGGGCGCTGATACACAGCCTCGAGGTATACCTTCTCACCTCCAGATCGGGGAAACATGCATCCAAATTCGAGCCATACAAGCAGACCCGCAAATGAGAGGAGAAAACCCAGTACCCAAAGCATGAGAGCCGCGCCTACGCTTCCCACGCTCCCTGTGATACTTGCGGGCGTGCTGAAGATGCCGGTCCCGATTATTCTGCCTGTGCTAGATGGGAATCAGCATATATATGGTGGAAGTAGATCGCGATCCATGCCATCATCGCTCGAGTATTAACAGATTGCGAAGGCATCTTACTCACATCAAAAAGGTAGTACTCCATAGCCCCAAGTGCCGGCCCAAACCGCCAGCAGTAGCTTCGTCGAAAGTCAGTTCTCCCGGGGCGAGAATAGCATCTGCTTCGGGGACCTCGTTGTTCTTCTCCCCGCCATATTTCCGTTGCTCATCGCTGGAGACTGGGGTTACATCTTCCGACGGTGTCATCGAGCCTTTCCGGTGCGAAAAGATATTTTGTAAGGGGGCCGTTAACTTCGACATGTTTTCTACGAGAACATGATCCCCGGCTCCAAAACCTCGATATAGGACTCTGCGGAAAGGTGGGAAGAGAGACTATACGGACATACACCTCAATGTTTATACCCGTCCTGGAGTCCTGGAGTCTTGGGGCCCATCAGGGCTTTATGTAGTCAACCGTCGTTAACCATGCTATGCAAGGCTACATGACGCCTTTTTGGGCAGTTGCGTCGTAATATAGCAGTATTCGATCCTATCTAATCTGCCTTGTGTTCAAACATTCAGATCCAGCGTTATCGTGGGGCAGATCTCTCTCGTGTAGGAGGTAGGACAATGCAAGCCTTGCCAAGCACGCCATCACCCTTGGCGATAACGAGCGCTCTTCTTCGATCCTTCCTCGTCACCCTCAGATCATAACCACTTTAGGTCTTTAAGCTAATGCATCTTTGACATACCTATAAGGTAATATATGATTTTTTAATATTGAATGTAGTTTAAATAACTGAAACAAAAAAAGCATATCGTTGCAGTACGCATTAAATGTGATAAACTGACATCTACATCCCTCCATAATAACGTAATTAAATTATTCATATTCACCAAGTTTTACTATGCCTCTATTC
>JPJU01000863.1:0-10226 GCA_000750735.1 Pseudogymnoascus sp. VKM F-4246
GAGGAGGGGTTGGGTGAGCGTAGGGAGTGGGTGGGAGAGAGGGTTTGCGAGTTGGAGAGGGTGGGTGATGAAGAGCCGAGGGGACCGGAAACAGGTGCCCTGGAAGAGTTAGCTTTTGCGCAAAAACAAGAGACGAGAACTTACTGCGATAGATCTACAGGTCCTCTAGTTGACCGACGCGGCATCTGAGCTGCTCCTATTATCAGCTGGTGAAATGAGAGTAGACATCAACATGTCACGTGATATTGATTCGAGTTTGGGAGAGGAAAGGGTGGGTAAACTGGATTATCAGGGGTCATCGTACCTCTGCCCGTGGACAGTGGCCTGTCTTGCCTCTCTCCAACAGAAGATCTTGGTGGCGTCGCCATTATGATCTGATTGTATTTGTCTTTGATGGTGGAAGGTGAGGTCGGAGTACCAAATCGGACTATGGGTTCGCGTGCATTGGCGCGATTTATGACACCGCCCCAACCGGTTTTATGCAGGCACCAACCTATATTCCGAGTTGCTTCCTTCCAATTCAACGCCACACAACAGTTACAAAATTATAATACTGATTTCCATCATTTAATTTCTACTTTTATAGGTCTGATACAAACCCGATGACTCTCGAGAAGACCCCATTAATAACTTCCTCTGGGTTGTTCTTCAAATCATGGGTAGCCCCTTCCACGACACCAGAATTCTTCTCATCCACCTCACCAGAGCCCCGTTTCACAAACCCGATCCATTTCTCAACCAGAGCCTTCTTATCCACATGCTCCGGCACAAACTCATCCTTTCCAGAGTACAGGATGCAGAGCTTACTTCTCTTCGGGAGACTCCCAAATGACTTCTGATACTGCTCATCAGTCAAATCTGAACTGAAATAATCATCCTCTCCATCGTGGCTTGGACTGGCCAGGCTCAGCCACCGTCTCGCGCAGATTGGGGCATCAAAGAAGCCATGTGTAGCCGCGTTTGATAGAACATCCTCTCCCCTACCAGCAGCAACCCATTCCGCGGCAGTTTTGTTCGTGTTGAAACGCTGCTTCTCATCCAGCTGCCCCTCCATAGCCTGTCTATCACTGACAGATGCCTGCATGACGCCTCCATCTATAGGTGCGCGGCTCTCCTTTCCAGGGCCCACTAGGTAGTGCATCACGTCCTGGCACCCGGTAGAGTGGCCCATGAAGACAAACTTGCCAGACCTCCCAGCTATGTTACGAAAGTAATCAACGCATTGTGATAGCTCATCAACGTCCTTTCCCAGTGACGATATTCCCCAGCCAATGTGGGACGAGGATAGATGGACTTGCACTAGAGACCAGGTGGGTGGGAGCTGGCGGGCAAGTTTTGCCGCGTATGGGACCGTGAGTAAACCATCACCTAGCCCTCCAATAAAGAACAGGACATTTTGGCCCGATTCTCCCTTCTGGGCTGCTGTAAGCTCGAAAGCTACGAGTTTGCCAGCCTGTTCCTGTTAGCTCATCTGATACCGTTGGGGGAATTGTGTTGTTGGGGAGATTAGGACATAGATTGCCACGTTGAAGACCTACATAATGGTGCAAAGTACCAGGGAAAGCTCCGTTACTGATCATTTTGTACAGTTATGTTGTTTTGTGTTACTAATTGGTTTGATATCGATCTGACGTTTGATAGACGCCCAAATTCATAAAATATCATCACGTGATATATGCCTTGCATAAAATAATTCGTGCATCAGCAACCGAATTTAACTCCATCGCAACCAGCGACCCCCAATCCATCCTTAACCTCACACACCTCCGGTCATACGTCGCCCAACCGCCACCATGGCCTCCAACAATGTCTCCCCCCTCTTCCGCCTCCTCACCCCCCTCCTCCAGACCGTCCGCCGTACCGCCGCCCCCACGACCACCACGGCCCTCCCTCTCCGCGCCCTCTCGACCACACCCGCAAACCTCGCCTCCGGCGGCACATTGAACCCCAAGAACCGCGGAAAGGTCGTCAAGCCGGATCCCAGAGTGCAATTGATCCGCTACCATCTTCAGCACTCGAAGACGCCGCGACCCCTCCGCCTCAGTCGCATGAGGAGTCTGCGACACTGGACTATCCACCGCGCGTGGATGCTGTTTAGGAGGCAGAAGATGTCGGAGGAGGAGCTGGAGTTGCAGAGGTATGAGGCTTTCTTGCCCTCCCGCTTGCTTGATAGAAATAGGATGGTTGCTAACGGTGGATTAGGATGTACAAGAGCATGCACAATGCCTGCGAGGAGCTGCGTTCGCTACAAGGGCCAGACGACAAGAACGCCGGACGCCTGTACAGAATTGCGTTGGAGAAGAAGGGTATCTTTGGCCCGAATGGAGTGCCGATTGAGTATGCGCGTGCGCAGACGGATACACCAGGAAAGGAGCCGTGGGACCATGCGTGGACCCGTTAAGAGGAAGGCAGGGACTGGTAAAAGGGGTGTGCTATTGAGTTACTACGAGGGATAGAGTTCACTGAATGTGGCAGATATTGTACGAAATGAGATGGAGATGTTGGAGGGTTACATAGACGAGGAGTCGAGAGGATATCCCAAGGGGGGCGCTCATGTATAACAGCTTGTAAAATTCGCTTCCATCCTATGTACATTTTTGCTCATCCATCGCTACCAAGTGCAGCTCCAAATCAACGCCGAAGTCTGGCTATGTAAGGAAGTAAAGATTGAAACGACTCGTAAGTCATTAAGGGCGTTGAGCCAAAGTATAGTAACACCATCCCATGCCGACATTAGAAGTGGCGTTCTCGTGTGAACCAGGCGCCCATCCAAGTCCGTATTTTGCTCATGAAAACTGCAATATCGCCTGCCTTGCACTGCCACGGACCTCTTGTCGCGAGTGCAGCACTGTGCTAACCCTAGCTTGGGTGCCATTCTGTTCATTATCGACATCCACGACACCTTTCATAGAATCACACAGCAGCCATTCGTCTTCTTGCCCTCAAAAGTCAGCAGTGCGGCCCGAGTAGCTGCTTCAAAGACATCGTCGACCCCTTCGCCGGTCAGAGACGAACACTCCAGGTATTTTCTCGCCCCAATTTCATGTGCGGCATCTGTGCCCTGCCTGGTCCCAACAAACTGCTGCGATTTCTTTCGCATCTCCTCGATTGCGACCGGGTCTTCTCGAAGATCTTTCTTCAGGCCCACCAGTATAATCGGGACATCAGGGCATCGCTCATTTGCCTCTTCGACCCACTGATAGCATGGTTAGCCATTTTTCGTCTGCAAGCGGAAATATACCGGAAATATAGCTGCAGCTTACCTTGTGCTTCACGTTATCCAGAGAGTCTGGGGTGTCAATTGCAAAGCCTATCAGGATGACATGGGCCTTGGAATATGCAAGGGGTCGAAGCCGCTCGTAGTCTTCCTGTCCCGCAGTATCCCATAACGCTAATTGTACCGACTTCCCGTCCACTCTGCAGTCTGTCACGTAGTTCTCGAACACTGTGGGGACCTTAATGTCTAATATCAGTATGAACTCGAGCAAGTTGGGTAGATGTTGGAGTCGGTCCGTGGTGATGGGGGTAGCTCACATAATGCTAGAGAATTTCGTTAGTAACTGCCTCGTTGTATTACTGAGTCTCAGCTCTGCTTACCGTTGGAAAGTATCCCAGTGTAAAGACGCTTAATAAACTTGTCTTGCCGCATGCGCCATCGCCTATGATAACCAGCTTCCTATATTGACTCAGTCAGCAACTGCTGGCCCCCAAGTGTCTGCATGTGGTGTCGTGCGCCCATAGGGTGGGGGGTTTGAGAGAACCGACAGAAGCAGCGATCCCGTGGGTGGCGGCTGCATCGAAGAAAATATATATGATGGGCTTACCTCCGCATCACATTCTGAGCTTGTGCGTGCTCTTCCATCGTGCCGGAACTACTTCTCCCGCTGGAGAGGAGTGAGCTGGTGTTTATCCCCTTTCAATTTCCGGGCCTGTATATAGATACAACCTGGCTCTACTGGCTGGGCTTTTGGAGATGGCCGTGGTTCGCACTGGTAGGGTGGGAGGTGTAGGTGCACCAGCAGGGAGACTTGTCGATAGTGTCGGATGATGTTGTCGGTTGGCAGTCGAATGGGGTGATCGGCGTCACCGAAGGAAAAAGAAATATACGGCTGGAAGGAATTGAACGCAATTAAGAACTTAAATACTTGTGAAAAATGGCAACTTGAAATAACGTTGCTGGAACGGGACCGTACTCCGTTGCTGTTGCTGTTGTGTTGTAGAGTAAGCTGAGATGTGTAACTCTAATCGCTGGAGACGCCCCGATACAGATTGGGCTGACCACCGTTGACGCGCGGGTCGCTCCAACCCCAACTTACTGAAAGAGGGTTAGCCGGGCTGAACCACAACGCCGAACGCCCTACTCAAGGTACCTACGTACCTTACAGCTGCCACGTTCCACAGCATGGCTGATTGTGGCTGAGTCATCATTTGAGCCTCTCAACACTTATTTTATACTCTCTGTGTAAAGCCAGTTCTGTAACATCCATATCGGCATCATTATGTTCGAATGTCATGTTGATTCTTAGAATTGATGCCGTCATAGCGTTAGTGTAAAATAGTATAAATTTTGATATCTAACGCCCTGATTTCCCTTCCACCGCCTAGGCGCCATATCTGGGTCCAGGGGTTTGCCGCTTACTGCCCACTAAACTACCGCCTAGAAAGTGTGTGCACGGGCCAGCAAGGGATTTCAACAACCGCAGCCAGGCCAGGTTGATTCTGATTTCCTGGAATCTCTGAGAGACTTCAAAGTGGACAGAATGGACGAGAATTTTAACTCTGTGAAGGGCTGCTTGGATACAATCGCATTGGATCAGAAGACGCGGGTATTACTGAAAACTCAAACGTACAGTGAAAAAAGGAATATACACACTTCGTTGTCAAGAGACTAAGGTTTGACTAAAGGTTTAACGAGAAGCAGAACCATTCAGATAATACACATACTTAAAAAGCAATTTTCAGGCGTCTCTAAAGACTCAGATGCATCTAGATAATATTTTAAAGGTGTTGGCAGAGATGGTTCTATTCAGGTCTAAATATGATAAAACTACCACGTGTCAATGTCGCCAACAGAGACGCTGTTTGATGCGTCTTGGAAATTTGTTTGTTGAAAATTAGATATAACAAACCTTATTGCCTCCTCTGAATAATTATTTTGGCTTTGATAATTTATTATAAACGCTTCCTTGAGTTTCCTCGTCGTTGCTAACAAGGAAACGGGACTAGTGACTTGTGACTTGGCGTTTCTTTATGCCTGAGGCACAAAGCCATCTTTGACCTTCAAATCCATAGCAATGCCAGTCGACGATCTCCAGGACCTGCATTTCCCCCACAACCACCGTTTCTGGGCAAGCCGGACAGAGCTGGCCTTACTCTTTTAAACATCTACCTGCCGCCTCATCGCAGTCTCCCAGACACACCGCTACATATCTCGACTTCCGTTTGATTCTCTGGAGAAGCTGGTCTTGCTGACTTGGAGGGGCAAGTCGCGGGTTGCCACCTACTCATCCATAACGCAGGTGCGTCCGACGGAACCAATACGAGTTTAGTCTTTGGCAGCAATCTCCAAGCATACAGGCCAAGCATCTAGTTGCTGACATCGTTACGCGCCAGCCAAGAGACGTGAATACCCCCTTCCGTTGGTTGTCTCCGAGCTCCTTGGGGACTCGGAATGCGAGCGAACCCAAAACAGCAACCTGCTCAATCGCCTAGCATAGACGCAGTGACCACGGCCTCGAAATATACAAACAAGGATGGTTCCAAGTTCATAACCATACCCAAATTCTCCAGCTCAACCGATTCGTCTGAGACATCCCCAAACATGGCGCAAGCCACAGCGAAGGCAAACGCAGGCGCAATAAACCCATCGCCCGCAGACCAGGCTTCTGCGCCAACGGTGAATAAGAAGAAGCAAAAACGAAGGCAAAAACTAGCAGAACAAGCCGCAAAAATAGCATCAGAAGCAGCGAGTCGAGCGGCCGGTTTACACGGATCAGCAAACCCCGACGATGCTCAATCAAAACCCAACCCTGGATACCAGGGAGACCAGGCATTCGACAACATGACGGGCGACCGGGTATACTACAGCGACGACGAGGGAGACGGCTACTCCGGGTCATATGAGCACAGCGTGTCCCCGCCGCATAGCTTATCTCCGCCGCCTACAAATACTACTGGAAAGCCGGGAAAGAGGAAGGGAAAAGGCAAAAGTGCTCAGTCCGACCAAACTGCCCTAGCTACATCTTCAACTGCAGCAGCGGCCGCGCCGACCCAGACAATTGGCATGTCGAAGGAAAAGATTTGGAACACATCTTCGCAAGAAGAACGTGAAAGGATCAAGGTCTTTTGGCTTTCCCTTGGCGAGGAAGAGCGCAGGTCTCTCGTTAAAGTGGAGAAAGATGCTGTCCTGAAGAAGATGAAGGAGCAGCAGAAGCACTCGTGTAGTTGCACAGTATGCGGGCGCAAGCGCATAGCTATCGAAGAAGAGCTGGAGGTTCTGTATGACGCATACTATGAGGAGTTGGAACAGTACGCGAATAACCAACATGGTGATCGACCACCGCCAATGATGCCTGGGTCGCAGCGCTTTGGTGCTTTAAGTGGCCTGCAACCTCCAAATCGATTACCCCCGGCTTTTAGTGGTCGACAGCCCTCTCGTGGCCGAATAGTAGAGCAATTTGGCGACGAAGAAGATGACGATGAAGGAGACGAAGAATACAGTGAAGACGAAGCAGAGGAAGAAGACTACATTAGCGATGAAGAACCTCCAGAGGAGATTGCAAGGAGCCATGCCACTGATTTCTTCAACTTTGGACAGAGCCTCACAGTGCAAGGTAAACATTTATATATGCGTGTATTGCACTCCATTATGCTAATACAATTTCTAGGTGGTATACTCACAGTTGCAGATGATCTTCTAAAAAACGACGGCAAGAAATTCATTGAGATGATGGAACAGTTAGCTGAGCGGAGAATGGCACGAGAGGAAGACGCTAAAGAACATTATACCCCGAACGGTTACCCGCATCCGAATGGCATGCAAACTCATACACACCACTCACATCATAATCACCCACCTGCCCCAGAGGAAGACGAAGATTATGATGACGAGGAGGAGGAGGATGAGTATGACAGTCAGGATGGGGAGTACGACGAAGAGGAAATGGTACCTTCTCACACTGATGATGATTTGAATACGGCTAATCCAGCCCAGGATGCCATGACAGAAGAGCAACGCATGGAAGAAGGGCGGAGGATGTTCCAAATATTTGCAGCTCGAATGTTCGAGCAGCGGGTACTCACTGCTTATAAGGAGAAAGTTGCCGCCGAACGCCAAGAAAAGCTTCTGCAGGAGCTCGACGAGGAGGACATGGCCATAATGCAGAAGAAGGCAAAGAAAGCCAAGGAAGCCCAGAAGAAAAAGGAGAAAGCTGCGCAAAAGAAGCTGATCCTTGCTGAAGAGAAGGCTAAGCGGGATGCCGAGAAAGCTGCTGAAGAAGCTGCGCGATTAGCCGAGGAAGCTGCTAAGGCTGAAGAGGCTCGATTGAAAGCTGAGGAGAAACGCAGGAAGCGTGAAGCTCAGAAGAAAGCCGAGGACGAAGAGCGGCTAAGGAAGGAAGCAGAGAAACAGCGCCGGATTCAAGAGCAGCGAGAGAGGCAAGCCGAGCAAGAACGCAAGGCACGAGAAACCAAGGAGCGCGAGAAAAGGGAGAAGGAAGAGCTGAGGCAGAAGGAGAAGGAAGCCAAGGAAGCCAAGGAGAAGGAGCTACGGGAGAAGAAGGAGAAGCAAGAAAAGGAAAAGAAGGAAGCTGAATTGAAGGCCAAGGCGGATAAGGAGGCGGGCGACAGCCGTAGGCGCGAAGAGGCGACCCAACAGCAAAGTAAACGCCCACAACAGCCTATTTCCATTCCTACGCCTGGAGGACATCAATCATGGCAGACGCCAAGCAACCCCCATATTCCCGCTGTTACTCCGGCAATTCCAAAAGCGCCGACGCCTAACCGTCCAGCGAACCCACCTCAAAGGGAGCCCGCAGTGCCAATACCTCATACACCTCGGTTTGGCTCTTCCGGGAGCCAGAGCACTTCTCCGAATTCATCAACTCCTTTACAGAACAGCCCAGGTCCTCAGACTCTTCCTAGTAGGACTCCATCGCAGCCATTCCTACATCACCCTCAAGCAAATACACCAATGCATTCTACTTTAAAGGGGCCCCAAACGGGGTTTGGGCCTCCGCCGTTTTCAGGTATGCAGCCGCCTATGGGCATGAATGGATTCCAGCCCGGTTTGTCTCAAATGGCGCCAGGGTTTGGTGGTAGGATGCATCAAGATCCGATGTTTCCACACCAGTCATTTGGAAACCAATTTCGCCCAATGTCTGGTCACAATTCTGGGCCAATGTACCCTGGGATGAACAACATGCCTATGCCACAGGGCCGAGGGCTTCCAGGCCCACACGCTCCGCCGCCGGGATTCATTTCACAGATGTCAAACGGAATGGGACCTCTATCGCAGCCATTTGGCGGCCACAAAGAACCTGGACCATCCCAGCTGCACAGCCGACAACAATCGGGCTCGTTTGACAAACCATTGTCAGATGCCAATGCACCGTCTGCCCCAGGCCAGCCCATTGCGCGACCGGCTCCGATTGGTCGCCCCGGAAGTGTCGTGCAAGGCCAGCGTTCTGATGCTGACATCGATGATCTAGCAGGCCACCTTGGCAGCAGTGCATTACTGGATGACTCGGATGAGCCAATCGCTATCAATACTCGACGTTCGAGTGCAGCGCCTGGTAGTCTTAGTCGACAGGGTGGGTTTGGACAGCCTGGACCATATAGCATGGACCCGTCAGCATTTTCAAGCCCAGGGTCATATGGTACTTGGGGCGGACCTCCCAACCCATTTGGCTCAGGATCTCTTCCCGGCTCAGGCTTCATGGGTGGCTGGGGTAACTCAGCACCAAGCGGGTTTGGTAACGTCAGCGGACTACCAGCAAGGCCGTCACAGCCTCGGTCTGTTGCCGTACGGTTGATGCTCTGCAGGGCATGTAAGGTACTCGATGGCTCCACACCTGACGGGTTCTTTCCCATCAACGCTGTTCGCGACCAAATCAACCGCATGAATACAGCTCGTGATGACACTGTATCGGACAAAGAGCTACTAGATCTGTGCGAGACAGAAGGCAACACGAATAATGGCGGTGGATTCTTTGATGTACGAAACGAGCGAGATGGTCGGGTCTTGATTCGCCATGAACCTGACACGGGGATTGGTTCACATCGGCCTGTCGGTGCACCTGGTGATATAGGCAGCCCGATCGCTACCAATGCTAACGCGACACCCTCGAATCGCTTCTCGTCCGGGATGTCTGGGCCGGGCTCAGGGTTCTAATATCCTTACCTGTACTGCAACTTTGATTTTGCGTTCTCTCTCATTTTGTGTGCATTGCAAGACAAGCAGGGCTACGGCTATTTCTGCACTTGCTACCTTTGGTGTTAACTCTTACCTCTGGGCTGCGGATGCGGCTATTGTATCTGTTTAGCGAGGCTGGTATATTGGAACTAGGACTTGCTGACGAATGAATGCGAGCTGATCCGCACTTTTCAGCTACTCATACCCTCTCCAATCATGATTGTGACACCTTTGACTAAGTGAAAGACCTGGAGAGTTGAACTATTGCATTCGCCTGTATCCTCTAGGAAGTGATGCCTGTTATATTGTATATAAAATGTGGAGCTCAAAATATTATAATTGAGGCGTGCAAGTGCCCATAGGTTTGCTCTTTTTGAACCACGCCCTACATGAACTCCCTATAAATGCCTCCAAACTCCCATCAATGCAATCATAATGTCGAGTCCCGCTACCTCGCACTCTGCTTCTTTCCATTTCTACCCCCATCGTAATCCAGCACCTTCCTCTTTCCCTGATGCTTCGCCTTGCGCCACTTACAGTACAGCGTGAGTGCATCTTTAAGCACCACAAACAAGCACCCCCCTACGATGCTTCTGCCCCACTTCTCCTGTAGCAACCCCGTCGCTTGCAGCTGCTGCAAGCTAAATTTCTTCACCGGCTTCGTTACCCAGGTTGATGGCGCCGTTCGTAAAATCAAGTCGCCCATGAGCGAGGAGACGGCCGGGAAGAAGAGTGCACCGATCATGGAGCGCGCAACCTGTGCCGTAGATATGTTCTGCCTGAACTCCCAGGGTTCGTTCCTTACGGCGGCTGC